>PVKU01010530.1:0-51397 GCA_004027475.1 Anoura caudifer | reverse complement strand
AATTCTAGAAGCAGCAAGGGATAAGGGGACAGTCACCTACAAAGGAGTTCCCATCAGACTGTCAGCTGATTTCTCAAAAGAGACCTTCCAGGCAAGAAGGGGCTGGAAAGAAGTATTCCAAGTCATGAAAGTCAAGGACCTACATCCAAGATTGCTCTATCCAGCGAAGCTGTCATTTAGAATGGAAGGGAAGATAAAGCGCTTCTCAGATAAGGTCAAGTTAAAGGAGTTCATCATCACCAAGCCCTTATTATATGAAGTGTTAAAGGGACTTACCTAAGAAAAAGAAGATAAAAAATAGGACAGTAAAAAGACAGCAAACTCACAGATATTAACAACCATACCTAAAACAAAAGCAAACTAAGCAAACAGCCAGAACAGGAGCAGAACCACAGAAATGCAGATCACATGGAGGGTTAGCAACAGGGGAGTGGGAAGAGGAGAGAGGGGGAAAATGTACAGAGAACAAGTAGCATAGACGGTAGGTAGAAAATAGACAGGGGGAGGGCAAGAATAGTGTGGGAAATGTAGAAGCTAAAGAACTTATGACACATGGACATGAACTAAAGGGGGGGAATGTGGGTGGGAGGGGGTGTGTAGGGTGGAGGGGAATGATGAGGAAAAATGGGACAACTGTAATAGCATAATCAATAAAATATATTTAGAAAAAGAAAAACAGAGACTGTCATTATATTCTCATTTTGTCAATTTTTAAGTTTGTTCCATCAGTAAATCCACAAATTGTAAAAAAAAAAAAATCACAAGAGTTCATAATAACCCTTTGGTTTACATAAATATATATATATATATAAAGTATAAACATACTTCTTATTGTGATTCTAATATTGTGATTCTATATTGTGTTAACTGCTCTTTTAAATTTTAGAAATTAATTGGGTAGAAATTTGCAAACACTCTTGGGGTTGATGAGGTCCAATGAACACATTCTCACAGAACTTATATATAGTATTTTAAGTATTTTATAAGACTTCCTCCCTCAACCTTTACCTAAAGTTGCTGTGCCAGTTAATTAATTCTCTCTGGAAAAGACAGATGAAGTGTTATCAGCCTTCTGACCATTTCAGCAGGGGGCAATTGAGCTGAGCATTTCCCTCAGACTCCTGAAGGACGTAATGTCAGAACAAGGTTTAGCACACAGAGGTCCCGCAGTCCCCAAGCCCATGTCACTCGACATCCCTAAGGCAATACCAGGGGGTGTTTCTGGTGCCAAATTATGCACAGCAGTGCTTTCATTTTTTATTATTTAAAGATTGCAAGGATGTGAGGAATGACTAAATATAAGTTCTAAGAAATATAAAAGGATATGGAAAGGACTCATGGGGACTTCAGTGAAAAATATATGTTGCCATTATTCAAGTTTCTATTCTTATTGTAAGAAAAATACATGCTAAATCTGGGAGTAATGATGCTGGGGAAGTGAAGTACTACTGTTGAATAACAAAAAGAGTGTGTGAATCAGGACCACTGCTACAGGATGACGCATATTCCTGCTATTTATGAATAGCCATGCCCTCATCATGGGGCAATCTGCTTACCAGTTACTGAGCCTATGATTTAATTCTTATCGGCTTTCCTAATTACTTCATGGATTTCAGACTGTGTAAAAATAATCAGTTAGTATCTGTTGGACAGGGAATTGATTTTGGCCAATCTCACAACCATTTGTAGTCACATTTTTAGACGAAAGACTTCCTGTCACATCTGTGCCCACACAGAAACAGAGAGGGCCTAAGGTATTGGACAGTCAGAAAATGTAAATTCCTCCCAGAGGTCTTACATTTTTTTTTTCTTTTTTTTTTTTACTCTGGTCAGTGGAAGTTATCATCCTGGAAGCATTAGCCCACCTACATGAAGCCCTAAGCCATGAAGGACTTGGTTCAGTCCTGAAGCTTGGGAAAGCATCAATACCGCCTGGAAGCTTTCAGATAAACTGAATTTCAGACACCACCCAGAACCTACTGAGTCAGCACCTGCATTTGAACAAGAACCTACAAGATTCTTTTACTTGTTAAAGGTTGAGAAGCACCATCTTAAAGAATTTCTGGGTTAAGACTATACTCTCTTTCATAAGGACATATCTTAAACACATTTGGGCAGGGGAAAGGACTGGGTATTACTCGGCAAAGTTCAGGGGAGAATCACAGATCACAGTCCCGGAAAAGAATAGATTTTGCTCTGTTATTGAGAGCAATAATAACTTATCTATAAAACAAGGTGATTTTTTTAGGGTCCTGAGTTTCACTGTCATTCTTAAAGGGCTCTGAGGAACAGCTATGGTTTTTCTCATTCAAATACTCCTTTTTTCTTATAACTCCTTTTGGTAAAGCAACTCCTCTGTCCCTCTATTCTTTCACTCATTTCATGTGGGAGGAGGAACTGACTTCATCACAAGATAATGTCAGTGTGAGTACTTGGGGACACAAAAGTTGAGCTGAAAAGGAGAGGTAAAGAGGATTGTCCTAAGCACAAGAGAATGTCCAGCTTTCAAGCTGAGCAGTCTCTCCCCCTGCTGGGAGCCTCCACAATTAATAGATAAAGGCCACCTTTATGTGTTTATCCCCCTTCCAGGCTTGCCAATTGTTTATATGTTTTGTGTACCTACCCTAGAATGAGAAGGAAGGAAGGAAGGAAGGAAGGAAGGAAGGAAGGAAGGAAGGAAGGAAGGAAGGAAGGAAGGAAGGAAGGAAGTCACAATATTTATTAGCTCCTGAATCCAGCCACTTCTGAAGCCTTACTTTATGGTTAATGGTTGTTTATGGTTGTTTATGACAAGAGGTTTCTCTTTTTTCTTACCTAGTTTAAACTGAGTTTCTGTAAATCACAAATGAAGAGCTCTGAAAAATATAATAACCCATCAATTTTACTTTTCTGATGCTTGTATTCACTGATGCCTCTGAGTCACTAGGCATTTGAGAAGGGACTCCAACATGACAGTGATATTTCAATAAGAGAGAGAAAGAGATTTCTAAATATGTTCAAATTATTCAAAGTAATAGAAGTGTTATGTTTATAAAACAATAACCAGATGCTAAGCAAAACAGAAATACTAAGAGAACAAGAAAGAGTAATTAAAAATATGCTGTCTAAATAAACATGTTAATGTTATAAGTGTTGGAAGACAAAGTCAAGAAAAATCTCTCAGGCAGTAAAATAAAAAGGTGAAGTTAGGAAAATTTTCAGAAATTGGAGAATTAATTCAGGAGTTTACCTTTTTGTTAAGAGCCATTCCAAAAAGAGAAACAAGGAAAAAGAAAGAGCTAAAAACTATCAAATAATATAAGAAAATTTCTAAAATCTGAAGGACATGCATTTCGAATCATACAAATCCACTGACAGACCAGGACAATGAATGAAAAAAATGTATCAAAGTACATCATGAAATTTCAGAACTTTGTGGATAAAGAGAAAATAATAAGAGGTTTCATGTAGAAAAAGAAATTGAGACCAGAACCGCATAAAAAGTACTAACAATAATAAAATCTAGAAGATGATAAAACTGTTTTCAAAATTCTAAGGCAAAATTATTTTCAGCCCAGAATTCTCTACCTAGCCATATTAACAATCAATAATTTTAGACATCCAAGAAATAATGATAGTGATTTCAACCCACCTTTTCCTGGAAAGCTCCTGAAGGATATGCCACAGAATATGGGAAAGCTATCTGTATGAGACCCAAGATACGGAGATTGCAACATGGGAGGGTAGAAAACAATGTCCCGGTATAACAGATGACTTGACAGAAGGAGAAAGTGAAAGACTAGATTAAATCAAATTGTAGAGATGTCGAAGGAGGGCTCTTGGAGAAAGAAAATTTAACTAATATATTATTTTGTATTTTGTTATGTAGAAATATTTTTAGTGTGGCAACAGAACTATTTGATGATTTGAAAAAAATAGAAATAGATTCATAGAAAACTAAACAAATAAATATTTGAGAAAAATTTTAACTACAGAAACAAAGGTACCCTAAAATGAAGGAAGTCCCAGTACATTACTTGGTTCTGCAATGTTCAATATTTATAAAGTAATGATTTATAAAGTAATAATATTAAAACTATTAACAAATGATTTAACAAAAATGTGATAGACAAATGTAATGGGAGGATGGGAGCAGGAGAATTAGAATAATGAAAAGAAATAAATGCTAAGTTATTATATAAAAAAGCTAATACACAATACCCAAATGTTGATAATTCAACAAATAGCAGTGCATTTTATATTTTAAATATATTTCAGAAGTTAGGCACCCTGGAGGGAGAATAGAGAGAAATTTCTTATTAAAGCAACAAGGCAGGAGAAAACTTTCTCCGAGATTAGAGATGGGAGAGGCCTGTTGTGAGCGTGGGGCCTCTGCATAGGTCCCCAGCTGAGGCCGAAGAGGAGCTCTGTCTTCAGAGAGGAGGCCACCTAGAGATGGTGTGCCAGGAGTAGAAGCTACCCGCACAGAACAAAAGCAAAAAAGCCATCGCATTCCACGGAAACTCAGTAGACTTCAGTAGTGCGGATTTCAGCAAGGGCAAAACGAAAAGCAGTGTATTTGACCAAACTCTGAGATGTGCTCTTAAAACTCTGTACAGAACTATGGAAGTCAAACTACCAGCATGGAGTAGTGTAAGCAATAGTGGAGTTTGTGTAATGAAAGAATCAGAAGAAGCAATAAATAAATAAAAATGTGAGAGTCATTTGAACATGGGTAAAAGCTGAGAATTCAAAGAAACTGGTGAAAAAGAAAGGGAAAAATTAGCAAAGGAACAAAAATTATACTGTTGCTTGAATACTGGGAGGGTCTATACTACATGCAACATTCCAGGTAAGTTAGCCTCATGTCTGAAGAATTAAATCCCAAGATTATCATTTACTGAGACCCTAAGCAATTCAATTAACTTTTCATGTCTCAGTTTATAACCTGTAAAATGAGGGTAATTTTTACTTCACAGTTTTGATAAGAACACAACTTTAAAATGATTTTAATAGGAACAAATTCAAAGGACACAAGGACAAAAACTAGGGGGAGCGGAAATGGGAGGGAGGTGGGGAGGGCTGGGTCGGTGGGATGGGCTGGGATGGGATTAAAAGACAGAAAACTGTACTTGAACAACGATTAAAATAAAAGTAAAAAAAATGATTTTAATAGATAAGAGCACTTAGGAAATGGTAAATTTCCAAGGCAAAAATTCCCATGTAAAAGGGAAACCCCCCTAAAAAAATCCCAAAAAGAGGGGAAAGTTTAGTGAGGTGACAGCAGACAGGTAAAGAAGCAGTTCATGGTTTTGTTCTCAGCCCTCTCCAGACACAATACATCAAGCCCATCATCCTCTGTCTGAACACCCCTAGTTCCATCCATTCTGATTTGATTCTCGCAGATGTGCTTGGCAAGAAAAACATCCTTTTACCATAATCTAGAAATTTTTAAAAATTTTCACCTCGAGATTTAAAATTGTTTTTAATGGCACAGTAATTTAAGCAAAGGTGAGTACTTACGTAATGGGAACATCTAGAAACACAATGTTAGAGAAAATAGCAAATATGCGTCAGAGAAGCCTTTAGGTAGCTTGTGGCGAAAAGCCTGTTTCTCCTCATGAATTTCGTTTTGTTTCACAACAGCTTGGCTATGATATTAATCGCTGTGGCTATGTATTTGAACCTTCTGATTTTCTGCTTTATTAGTCCCTCACTGCATTGTACTAAAGTGGGTTAGACTGTGAGGATAAGAAACAAATATTTACTATGGTAACGCAACTAACTGCTGACATCTAATTCCCCCTAGTGTAAAGGGGACCAGCAACAGTAATTAATCCCTCTGCATTTTGATGGCCATTTTTACCTAGTCTAAATGATAATAGTTATTTTAAAATGTTTTAGCTTTTTAGACAGTTACCACAAATTTTTTTTGAAAGATCTTAAATTGAATTCATTTGAGGTAATTTTTCAGAGAAAACCAAAACTATTTTTTGCTTTTTTGGTCAATCCTTAAGTCATCATTTGAATATACCCCCTATCTCCCTCACATTTTAGATTCTTGGATTTTTCTTATGATTCTACAGCTTGACACAACACTGGTAAATTTAGGTAAAGTGGAATCTAGGCTATTGACTAAAATGTCATTTGGTTTTATATATAAAATATATATATACACACACATATATACATATATACACACATATATATTTATATATATAAAGTAAACTGTTACTTTATATATATAAAGTAAAATGATGAGCTGAAATTTACTACATGTAACAGTTTGAGTAGATATTTAAATTGCATTTACAGCCATATTTTTTCTTATGTTTGGGGATTTTTTTAAATTCTTTCCTTAAATATATTTTATTGATTATGCTATTATGGTTGTCCAAATTTTTCCCCTTTGCCCCCTCTGCCTAGAACACCCTTTCCCTCCAGCAATGTCCCCCCTCCCTTAGTTCATGTCCATGAGTCATGCATGTAAGTTCTTTGGCTTCTCCATTTCCTATACTATTCTTGACATCTCCCTATTTTGTACCCCAATATGCTTCATAATCTCTGTACCTTTTTCCTCATTCTTCCCCTTCCCCCTCCCAGCTGATAAACCTCCAAATGATCTCCATATTTATAATTATGTTTCTGTTCTGGTTGTTTGCTTAGTTTGTTTTTTTCTTTATATTCAGTTATTGATAATTGTGAATTTGTTGCCCTTTTGATGTTCATAGTTTTGATCTTTTTCTTAAATAAGTCTCTAACATTTCAAGTAATAATGGCTTGATGACAATGAACTCCTTTAGCTTCACTTTGTCTGGGAAGCACTTTATCTGCCCTTTCATTCTAACTGATAGTTTTTCTGGATAGAACAATCTAGATAGTAGGTCCTTGCTTTACATCAGTTTGAACACTTCTTGCCAGTCCCTTCTTGCCTGTGAAGTTTCTTTTAAGCAATCAGCTGATAGTCTTATGAGAACTCTTCTGTAGGTAATTTTCTACCTTTCTCTTGCTGCTTTTAAGATTTTCTCTTCATCCTTAACCTTTGGCATTTTAATTATGATGTGTCTTGGTGTGGTCTTCTTTAGGTTCATCCTGTTTGGGACTCTCTGCTCTCTGGACTTGCATGTCTATTTCCTTAGGCAAAATAGGGAAGTTATCTTGCATTATTTTTTCAAATGAGTTTTCAATTTCTTGCTTTTCCTCTTCTCCTTCTGGCACCCCTATTAGTTCAACGTCAGTATGTTTAAAGGTATCCCAGAGGTTCCTAAGCCTATTTTCATTTTTTTTATTTTTGTTTCTTTTTGCTGTTGTAATTGAATGCTTTTTTATTCTTTGTGTTCCAAACAGTTGATTTGATTCTCAGCTTCCTCCTCTCCACTTTTGATTCCCTGTAGATTTTTTTTTTATTTTACTTAGTGTAACCTTCATTTTTCCCTTATGTTTTTGCCAAACTCAGTCAGTTCTTTGAGCATCCTGATCACCAGTGTTTTAAACACTGCTTCTGATAGTTTAGTTATCTCCATTTCATTTAGTCCTTTTTCGAGAGTTTCGTTCTGTTCTTTCTTTTGGGCCGTGTTTCATTGTCTCCCCAATTCAGCAGCCTCCCATTGTTTGTTTCTGTATATTAGGTAGAGCTGCTCTAACTCCCTATCTTAGAAAAGGTACCTGTAAATTGTATGGGACAGAGCCTCGGGTAATTGCCAGGGCAGGGCGACCCACTTCACTGTTTTGTGGCTCTGCATGAGGGGAGGGCTCAGAGAGGAGACAGTGCAGCTGCCTGGCTTCTGGAGATTTTCCCAGCGCTTGCCCTATTTCCAGTCACTTCCCCCACTTCCCATATGCAACTGGCACCCTTCTTGCTGTTGCCCTGGTGGTGAATCCCAGAGTGGGCTGCAATGAACATAGGGGTGCATACATTCTTTAGAGTTAATATTTCAGGTTTCTCTGGATAAATTCCCAGAAGTGGAATTGCTGGGTCATAAAGCAGTTTCATCTGTAATCTTTTGAGGTAATTCCACACTGTTTTCCACAGTGGCTGCACCAACCTGCATTTTCCCCAACAGTGGACAAGGTTCTTTCTCCACATCCTCTCTAGCACTTATGGCTTGTTGATTTATAGATGATAGCATTTCTGACAGGTGTGAGGTGACATCTCATTGGGGTTTTAATTTGCATTATTTCTCTGATGATTAGTGATGTTGAGCATCTTTTTATAAGTCTATCAGCCATCTGTATGTCTTCTTTGGAGAAGTGTCTATTCAGGTCCTTTGCCCTATTTTAGATTGCATTTCTTTTTTTTGGTGTTGAGTTGTATAGGTCTATAAATTTTGGATATTAACCCCTTATCAGATGTATTGGTGAATATATTCTCCCATTCAGTGAGTTGTCTTTTCATTTTTTTGATGGTTTTACTTAGACCACCTTTTTATGCTACATATAAGAATAAACTTAAAATGGATTAAAGACTTCTATTAGACTCAAAACATAAAAATCCTAGAAAAAAACATGGCAAGAATTTTTCTGGTATATCTCCTCGGGCAAGGGAAACAAAAAAAATGAGACTATATCAAACCAAATTTACACTATTTTATTATTACCTATATAGTTATATTTACTGATACTCTTTAATTCTTCATGTGATTTTAAGTTACTATGTAGGATCCTTTCATTTCAGCATGAAAGACTCCCATTAGTACTTTATGTAGAATAAGACTGATTCTCTCAATTTTTGCTTATCTGGGAATATTTTTATTTTTCATCCATTTTGAAGTTTTGCAAGACATAGAATTCTTGGTTAATACTCTTTGAGTAATTTGAATATGGCATTACATTGCCTTCAGGTCTCCGTGCATGGTTTGGGGAGAAATCCCTGTTAATCTTATTGGCAATCCTTTGTACATGATAAGTCACTTCCCTCCTGCTGCTTTCAAGATTTCTTTGAAATTTTTGTCTTTCTATGGTTTGACTATACAGGAGTTGGCAAAAAATAAGTTTACAGTTTTGATTAGGTGAAACATGGAGTTTATTCTTGGATTATTATTTATTAATTATTATATTATTTATTTGTATTTCAACTGTAAATCTGCTTTTGTCCGTCTCTGTATTTTATCTAGGTGTGAATCTTTTTTAGCTTAACCTAATTGGAGTTTGTTGAACTTCTTGGATGGATATATTAAATCTTTTTATCAAATTTGGAAACTTCTTCAACCATTATTACTTCAAATATATATATTTTTTATGCCTTTGTCTCTCTCTTCTCCTCCCATGACTCCCATATTCATATGTAGGTACCCTTGATGATGCTCAAAGGTATCTGGGGCTATGTTCATTTTTCTACATTCTGTTCCTTTCTGTCTCCTCAGACAGATCATTATAATTGTTCTTTCTTCAAGCTGATTCTTTCTTCTCATTGATCAAAAAATTGCATAAGTGGTTATAATGATTTTTATTTCAGTTATTGTACATCAGAATTTCTACTTAGTTCTGTTGCATAGTTTCTCTTTATTCATATTATCTATTTGGTGAGAAATCATTCTCATACTTTCTTTTTATTTTTTAGACATGGTTTTCCTTTGTTCTTTGGGTACATCTTAAATAGTAGGGTTAAAATCTTTCTCTAATATTACCAATGTCTTTGCTACCTCAGAAAAAAATTTAAATTGACTTTGTTTCCTGTGTCACGCACTTTTTTTTTGTCTCTGCGTATCTCTCTCTAATTAGATATTCTATATAATATAATGTAGCTACTGTGGACATCAGATACCAGTCTCTCTATGAAGTTTGTTGTGACTGTTGTTGCTGCTACTTTCAGTCTTTTTAGTGACTTCCTTGAATTGATTTTGTATTGTCAATGTTCTTTGATATGGGTGGCCACTTAAGTCTGTTCAGTTAGCATAACGGTTAGTTAATCGCTGGAAAGATATTTCTCTAAATTCCTTAAAGTCTTTAGCGTTTGCTGAGTAGCTGTGTGTGTGTATGTTGCCACGCCTTCAATCCACAGGAAGGCAATTTACTACTTTGCTTTAGCCTTCGCTTCACATCTTCACGAATCCTCAAGGTCAACTAAATACGAGTACTTAAGGCCTTCTCAAGTCTTTCCTCAGCATGCACATAACCCTACACGTGCATATGGCCTTACAGATTCCCAGGAATATGTCAGAGCTTTAAAAACCCCCTGTGATATCTCATTCCTCATCTTTTCATTTTTAAATTTTTTGATCAGTTTGTGTTCTGCCCTGTTACCACCACGTTAGGCACTGACTCTTTTGATAAGTGCTCACTAGAAATAAGTTGTTTGTCTTAGGTCAAATAAAAACAAACCCTAAAAGTAGAAAAATTTTAGGCAACTACCAGACAAGTCAAATAATGACTGCTGTAAGGGAAGTGAGCTTTGGAAGAGCTCCGATCCGTCCGCCAGAGCCCGGCGGCTGCTTCCACTGCTTCTGGGCTGACGGTTTTCACCAGGATTGTAAGAGCACTGGCTTTTAAGGTTACCACATGGCTAGGAAGAAGGAAATAAAGGTGAGGCAATTTAAAATACCACAAAGCTCTCTGTTCTTACTGAGATTCAGCCAGTTATCTTAAACATTCCTGTGATTGTTGCCCTTGGTTAATACTTATTGTTCTGAAAAAGTTAACCATGACAATTTTTTATGCAGGTTCTCAAAGCTTTTATATAGCAGAGGCTTTTTATAGGTCCTTACTTTGTCATTCCTGGTGTTATCACTCTAAAGTGTCATTATTAGGGTTTAGTTTACTAAATCTAAGCATCTTGGAGTAAAATATATTTAAGAAAATTATTGAAATATACACAATTTAGTAAATGAACAAAAACTGCAAAAGAGTATGGGAAAAATTTGTTTAATTATTAGGAATTTAGGATTAGTAAGATTTTTTAGTGTTTCATTAAAGATATAATTTATATAAAGTATATAAGTATTAGAGTGCAGCTTGATGAACTTTATTTTATATACATATAGCTATCTAATCACCACTTAAATCAAGATATGTAATATGGCCATCAACCCAAAAGGTCACTTGAACTTTCTTCCCCATCTATATTCTTCCCTTAGAGGTAACCATGATTGCAACTTCATCATAATTATCATACCATTGATTGCTTTGGCCTATTCTTTTTTTTAATTCAAATTATTTTATTGTTGTTCAACTACAGTTGTCTGCATTTTCTCCCCACCCCTCCTCCCACCCCAGCCAAACCCACCTCCCTCCCTTGCTTCTACCCTTCCCCTTGGTTTTGTCCATGTGTCCTTTATAGTAGTTCCTGAAAACACTTCTCCCTACTGTCCCCTCCCCCCTCCTCTCTGGCTATTGTTAGATTGTTCTTAACTTTATAATATAAAATCCTATAGATTTTTGTGTCTGGCTTCTTTCATGCAACATAATATGTTTAAGAATGATCCATGTTGTTGCATATATAAGAAGATCATTTTTTTCTATTATTATTAGAATATACCATTGTTTGATTATTCATCCTTGTATTGATGAACATTTGTGGAACTTCAATTGGGGACTATTATGAACAAAGATCTATGAACATCCTTGTGCTGTCTTTTGGTGGGCATTAGAAATTCTCATATACCTAGAAGGCATATACCTAGAAGTGGAATTGCTGGATCATTATGTAGACATATGTTTAGCTTTAACAGGTACAGCCAAACAGTTGTCCCAAGTGGTTAAACCAATATATATTCCCACCAGCAGTGTGTTACAGCTTTAATTGCTCTACAGCCTATCTAAAACTTGGTATAGTCAGTCTTTTTCACATCAGCCATTCTGGTGAGTGTACATGAGTATCTCACTGGGGTTTTAACTTGCATTCCTTGATGAGAAATAATGCTGAGTACTTTCTCCTGTGCTCACCAACTTTTTGGTTTCCTCTATTTTCACTATAAAGTTCCTTAATTCTACAAACATTTATTGAGACTCTGCTATCTAAATGAGATATAAGTATTATATTTGCCTTCAAAGAATTCACTGTCTAAAGAGAGGGGTGTACAAATGAATGGTTAAAATCTGGGTTGATAAGTATAATGATATAGACAAACAGAAGAGGGACATGTAATCCAATTACATAGACTGAGAAGGGCTCGTTAAAGAAGTAACTGTTAAACTAAGACTTAAAAGGCAGAAAGGAGTTAGCTAGATGGGCAAATTGTGGGAGAACAGAGTAGAAGAGGACTTTTCAGGATAAGAGAACCAGAATTGTTTTTTTAACTTTTTACCCTTTACCTCAAACATTCTCCTTGTTTTAAAAATTGAATTTATTGGGGTGACACTGGTTAATAAAATTATATAGGTTTCAGGTATACAATTCTTTAATACATCTATTTTTAAAAATTCTTTTTAATTAAAAATTTACAACATAAAACGTCCCCCAAATGAGGGCATGAAAACTAAATCTGGCAGTACATTCATTCGATGCTAGAAATGTTATTAAATCGCACCAATTTAGGAGTTGACAGTGAACTAATGCAGTTGTATCCCAAGGGGAATCCCCATTAAACTCTATCCTAGTTAATTCTGGTCGAATTACCCTATCTCTGCAAAGGACTCCAGGTCATTACAGTTCTACAGAGACGAAAATTTAAAAAGCAGCTTGATACACTTAAAAGAAGAAAAGGAATGATCTCTTGCTTTAGGATTTTCATAATGTTATATATTACCATTACTGATATTGTTATTGTTATTAACAATGTTATTATTGTAGCAGTTACCTTGTGGTATGTTTGCCATGTACCAGGAAGTATGTGAAGCACTCTACAGAAAGTGAGTATTATTTTAATCCCCATTTTACAGGTTATGAAACTGATGTCATAAAAAACTTGTTCAATGTCACACAATTAGAAAGGAGAGATGGAATTTGAATTCCAGGGCCCATATTTTAAGATTAAAATCTTTCAAATTACAACTGGATGTCCTTTGTTAAAAGAACATTGTTTTTTTGCATTCCAGTCCTCTGACCATTGGAACAAGAGAGCTACTTATATGTTTGTGGCAGGGACTTCACATTTCTAGCCAGAATACTTATTGCACATATTTTACCTTCCCATTCTGATTCTAGGATATAATTATCATCTTATAAATTCCACCTAAATGATGTCCCTACCTAATCTAAGCTAAATTTCTTTTTCAACCTCTTAGTTGTTTTAGTTGATGTGATTATTATATTCTTCAAATATGCTCTTAGGCCCACTGTTATATTAATAAGGATGATAGAAATAATTAACATGATATGTTGTTTTGGTGCTTTGTATGTCTTTAGGTATTTTAATAGCCTAAGCAAATGTAAAGGAGGCATTTGGCATAAGTGAATATATGACACTTTAAGAATAAAACAAATAAGAGCACTAATAGTTACAATATTAAGCTTATGGTTCTTAGTTCAATGTCCCACTTCCTCCCAGTCAAAATCAAGGGAAGAGAAGAGAAAAGACGACAAAATAAGTTATTTTTGCAACAGTATTTAGATAAATAAAAGCATTTTTATATCAGAATGTCTATCTGAACAATTAGTTAAATTTCCCAGTTAGGTTGTTATTTCTGCATGTATGAAAAAGAAGAGGAAGAGACGGAGAAAAACTGAATTTAGATAAATTGAACTCCTATACAATTAAAAAACTTATCAGGAATTTGGGAAAAGTTTGCCTTATACTGAAATCTTAAAATAAAAATGTTCAGGGAACATGTGAGGCCTTTAAATGAATTTTAATTTAATCTCTTTAGATGTTAATGGGTTTTGTGGGCAACACTTTTTCCTAAATGTCAGGGAATATGGGTTTCTGTAAGCACTAGTACTAGGAAAAAAAAAACATATTAAATTTGGCTCGTAAGGTTAGCTTAGATGAGAACAAATGGGAAGTTTAAGGTCACGAATCGTGTTTAGATAAACGACACGGCACAGTGACTAATCTAGCCTTAATATGTATCAGAAGGCAATGTCACCAAAGTGCACACTCTCGGTAAATAAAAACTGAGCATGCTTAACACCTTAATTCTCTTAGCGCTTATTCATTTTAAAAGGTAACATATGAATACAGCTTACTTGCATCATTTTCTTCATTCCATCACATTATTATTATACATTGTATTGTTAATATGAATAATATGGCACCTAAACATTTTCATTAGAAATAAACCCTAAAGGCTGATTCAACCAAAGTATGTGATGCATAAGAAACGGAAGAGATATAAGAGAAAGAAAGATAATGGTTTTTAAGAAAAAAAAATGAATTAGTTCATTGGTATCAGAATTGAAAGAACTGAATGTGTGCTGTGGTTTAACAATTTTCTTCAAGTATGGCATTTAAGTTTCCTGGGAAATATATAAAATCTAATATGACTTTAATTACATGGTTACATTTTTACCTTTTTATACACATGGAATGAAAGAAAGACCTTTCTTACTTTGAAAAAACACTATAGTATTCATTCATTTAAATTCTTCTTAGTTTGAGGCTGTAAGGTATTAAGAAAATGAGTGTTGAAGATATAGAGAATTGATTTCTTTGAACAAACAAACAAAAACCCAGCTTTAAAAAAAAAAAAACAGCTAGGTCGGAGCCAAGTCAGAAAGGAGAGAGAGTCAGAGGGTGGGCTTAGGAAATGGGTTATTTGGGTGATGTGTAAAAACTAAGTGTTCAGAGCGAAAGTGACTAACAGACCAGGAACATCTGTGTTGAAAAGCATGGCCAATAGTTCTCTTCAGTAGGGAAGACGCTCAGAGCAATTAGTCTTCAAGAAAAAGTGGGACGTGTAAAAATTGGGAAGGCAGGTAATTAGTAACTTTGGATAATTAACATTTAGGTCAAATGCCTGGCCTCTGGAACCAGACAGTCTTCAAATCAATGCTCTACCATGTTAGCATTGAGAACCTTAACCTCTCTGTGCTTCAGTGTTCCTAACTATGGACAGAGATGCTATTAATTGCATCTTTTTCATAGGGCTGTGGTGAGAAGTAAATGGGCTGTGTGCGATCTACATATTTGCTATTATTATTATTTTGCACATAAAGCATGATGACTTTGGGGGGGAATGTCTAAAGCAGATGGACATGTGTTAAAAAAAGAGAGAACTAACTGAACACAAGCAAGGTTTTAGGTCAGTTGAACTTATCAACAGTTAGTGACAAATATGTTCAATGGAAACTGCAAGTTTTGTGTTGTTTTCCAACCTTCAGAGGTAAAGATAAAGGTGTAGGTGTTTTAAGATCCCTAAACAAAATCTTGAATGAACTGACTTTGTGGCACATTTTATATGGTATCTAATGACTGTAAGTCCAGGTACTTAAGTGGGGTTAGGTGGAAGGCCTCCTCATGGTCTGTCTGGGTCCACTGATTTGCATGTGAGCTAATGAGGCTGCTGGGAAAATTACTTGACTTCAGAACATAGTTGCTATGCAGACTAACACAGATGTGGTCCATGTGCATATATGAAATGCGGATGTGTATATCCACTTGTCCGATTGACTACAGGAAACCTGAAGAGGGCCAAATTTCAGTCAAGTGTGATGGAGCCCCTGAGAGAGAATTCGTGTTAGGGGCAGGAACATCACAGTGCAGCTAATGTTACAAGAAGTCGGTGAATTCAAGAGCAGTGGTTCGGCGTTCCTTGAAACCCATTCTGTTGTGGCCACACCCTGAAGGCATATGGGTGGCCAGAGAGGAAGACTGTTGACATTGATCAAATGAAAAACCATTTCATTACGTTCTGTTCCACAAGCACAGTTCAGAGGGACACGAGTGGAGTTTTCTCTCTCATTCCAAAGGACCGTCGTGTCGTCGTTAAGATCTACAGCAGAGCTGTTCAACAAAACTTTCTGAAGTGGTGGAGATGTTCTACTCTGCACCATCCAAGATGGTTACCACTAGAGCAGGTGGCTAATTAGCATTTGAAATATGGCTGTGAGATTGAGGAAATAATTTTTTATTTGATTTGATTTTAATTAACTTAAATTTAAATAGTCATGTCTGACCAGTGTGTACTGTACTAGACAGCACAGATTAAAAGCATCACTGGTCAGCAGTAAAATGCCTGTAAAGCTTCACTATCACCAAGATAAAGCAACTCATTTGCTCAGTGGTTGAAAATATGGGATGTGGAATTAACTGTCTGATTTACGTCCTGGTTCTACCTCTTATTAATAAGGCAAAAAGTTACTCTGGGAGACATATGGGACATCCACTTACGCTTGGGATGTAGAAAGCTGGGGAAAAAATGCTTCCACTATTACTAAAACAAAAGAAAAATGCTGGGCAATCTGAAAATTCATAACTTTTCTTGAGTTCATCAGAGAGCTGAGAATTCAGGGCAGCAAACTAGAAATTTAAAGAAAGAATATATCAACACTTACTTACATAAGAGATGCAGCCAGACACCAGGAAAAATTCAAAACAACTTTTAACATACTGGTAAAGACCAGGTATGGGCTTTGAGAGAATATAGATACCCTAGCGTTTCCAGTTATAAGGGAATTTTGCATCCATTTGTAGACTCTTTGCCACATACCTCGCTAGAAGAATGGAGAGAATCTGGAGAACAAATTCCTCACGGAGCAGGATAGAGGAGGGGACCAGCAGTCACCAGATTCTTTCCCCGGTCTACCCGAAGCGCCAAAGCCTCAGATTGCTACGGGAATAGCAATAAGCACTGTTCCCCTTAGGAACCTGGTGAAAACCCATTTCCGCCAGGTGAAGAAAACAAGCCAGCAAACAAACAAACAAAATACTCTTTACCTATAGGGACAGCAATACATAGTGGGCCCAGATCTACAGTTAGGAATGAGGCGAGAATCTTAAGAAAGCCACAGTTCTGAGACTCAGAGACACAGTACCTGCCTAGGACTGGGGTTTTAATCACAACAAGATAATGGCCCCCTCATTCCCTCACCCAAACCAGGCTAACAAGTGTTAAACAAGAACTAATCCTGGTGTCTTACTGGAAAGAGGCAAGAACATGGAAAGAGGTCCTCTCTGAGACACAGTCCAAAGGGAACACCTAAATCTAAGAATGGAGCAAACGGTAAGGAAGAGACCGCAGTGACTGACCTCTTTCCAAAGTTCCCTGCCATAGCAGTAACCTGTTTGCTAACACAAGGTACTGGCTTCGTTACCTTGCCTGCATCACTTACATTGTCAGTGCTTTCTGGGGTCCCTTCCCAATGAATTACCTGTTCTAAAATCCTTGTCATAGGGTTGGCTTCTGGGGGAACTCTAAATCACACTGTAATTAGTGCCTGAGCCAATTTTAAACAGAATTTGCAACCTGGCTCCATATTATAATAACCTAGGAAAAATTTTAAATCCTGATGTCTGGATCCCACCCACAAAGATTTTGTTTCAGTGGTCTGTGTGGAGCCAGATATCAGTATATTGGAAGTGCTCTCTAGGCGATTCTGGGTGGCAAGGGTGACACTAAGGTGCAGGTGATGTGGTGTTCCATGCCTGAACCTCCCAGCAGGCCATGACTACCTTACTGGTAGGGGTTTTATCTCATTCATCGTTTTATCTCAGATTCTTAGTCTGGTACCTAGTATGTATCTTTAAATATCTGTTGTATGAAAAGAATCCATTCAAGTAATACTACTTTGGGGAAGAGCTCATGTGGTGATTTTAAAGGGCATCCGCACATTTTCTGATATCCCTCCCTTCAAGAATTACACTTTAATTCTCCTCTCCTTGAATATGAGCTAACTTAGTGGCTCATTTCTGATGAATACACCATGGTAGAAGTAATGGTATATCACTTCTGACATTGGGTTATGAAAGACTGCAGCTCTCATCTGGGGTGCCTGTGAACAAGTGCTCCCTGTCTCACTCTCTCTTTTCATATGACTCACTTTGGGGGAAGTCACATGGTGGGCACCCCTGTGAGAGGCCCACGTGGTAAGAAACTGAGGCCTGCTGTCAACAGCCATAAGAGTGAGCTTGGAAGTGAATCCTTCAGCCCCAATCAAGTCTTTAGCGACTACAGCCCTGGCTGACAGCTTAACTGCAACCTCATGAAAGATCCTGAGCTAGAATCGCCAGCTATATCAACTCACGGGTTACTGTCCATCAAAAAAACATGTGAAATAATAAATGTTTGCTGTCTTAAGCTGCTAAATTTGAAAGCAATTTGCTATGCAGAAATTGATCATGAATACAGCTCTTCACCACAATATACCCACCCAAAATTCCCTAGGCTATAAATTAGATGGTAATTCAGGTTCGGCCTGGGAATAAGATGACCGAACCACCATTTATAAATCCTCCCAGATTAACACAAAAATTACCACTAAAGTGGATATTTGTAGAAATATCATATCAGAATGAAGTTATCTACCCAATTGCATTTCTCATCTTTAGGAGAGCCCAGAACACAGCCTGTTAAGTTAACCCAATACCACGTTTTGCTGTAGTTCTTAGTCGGCCATAACAGAGTTTCCGTAGGCCACTGTGTTTGAATCACAGCCTATTCAGCAAGGGAAATTCTGCTGCCACTCCTTCGGACCCCATGCTATAAATAGAGTACTTGCTTATTATTTAAAGTTTAGTAAAAAATGAAAGACATATTTCAACTAAGAAAACTTTTAAACATCTAGGTTGCCTGTTTTTTTGGTGGCAGACCTTCTTTCTACACAGAGGTAGTCTCAGAAATTGTTTTAGATCAGGTCTCCTAGAAGCAGATCCTGAGCTTGCAGTTGATTCATCAAGCACGTATGCTGAGCAGAAGGCAGTATGGGAGTGGGAGAAGCAGGGCCTGGAGAGGAGGAAACCAAGCAAGGCTGAAGTTTCTGATGAAGACTGACTCTCACCCTGATCCTGGGGGAAGAATTCACCTGATGATCAAAGAGGCTCCAGTGCCCAAAGGTAATCTCCAGAGCTAAGTCGAAGGGGTTGGCAGTTAGTATCAAACCCTGGAAATGCTGGGAGATGCGTGCAGAGTGCTTCAAGGGGATATGGGTGGGCCCAACAGAGTTTTCTACAGAAACTATCTTTGGACACCAGCAACATCTTTCTTTGGAGGATTGCCAGAATCAGCAAACAGAAACACAAAATGCCTAGTTAAATCTGAATTGCAGATCTACAATAAATACTTTTTTGTAGAAGAATGTCCCTTACATCTTGTCTTTTATTTGGAACCCTATTTTTAGGGTGTTTGTTTGCTTCTTTTGAAAATTAAAGAGACTTCAATAGTTAGGACAGTTGTTTCTTAGGTTAGAAAGCATCTCTTGTCTTGTTTATACAATGCCAAATATCAGAATTAAAACCAGAGATATTCAAATATTCCACTCATCTATGCATCCATTGACCTATCCATCCCATAAACATTTACTGAATACTAACAACCAGCAACAGTGCTGCATTCTGGGAATAAAATAGTGAGCACACAACTGTAATTGCACAACAAAAAAAAAGGAGAAAAATAGTGAGCAAGGTCAAATTCCATGTCTGTCCTTATGGGGTTAATAATTTTAAAAGTCCAGATACATAACCACATTTTAAATTTTCATAGATGCTTGGCATCCTATAAGCATATTCTACATGTAAAGGAAACACTGCTCATGTGATCTACATTGTTATTCTTGAAATGCTTATTTGCATTCATTTGGAATTGATGGGCAGAAGAGGATATCACTGTTTACATATTCAACTCATTTGATTCTTTGTGTCATTTGACCTATATGACTTAATCGTATTTTACCAGTCAAGTACAGAAGTTAATTCCCAAGTGTCTGACAGAAAGAACTGTCTATGTGTAATTTTTTTAGAATAAACTTCTCAAGAGTATGACTAAAGTATGTTATATTTTAGTAGCACAATAAATAATTTGTTCAGACAATAACAGTCTTGTCAAAGACAGTTTTCAAATAAAGTAGCTAAGAAAGGATCACGGGTGTTTTCATAGTATTATGCTCTACTATTTCCTATCATGAATAAATCTACACCACTATCTCTACTATCCCAATGGCTTTTAAACTCTTCTGTATCCCAGACTGCACTATTTTTATTTTTAGTTAGAATCAATAGCACAAAATTGTTCAGAGATAAGAGACTTTTATGTTGCCAGTTTGAGTCCTCAATTCCTTAATGTCCTTCAAAATTGCAGTATTGTTTAATGTGCTGTTGTAGAAGGACTCTGCACCCACTGCAGGCCTATTTACCAACAACTAGGGCAAGAAATTACTATTTTTAAGTAGATTTGCAAACAAAGCACAAAATATAGACCAACCTCACTGGGTTCCTCTATTTTGATTAATCGGAAAATGGCTCCAGAACTGCTTAGCTTCTTTTCTAGATATAAAAGAAAAAAAAATCAGAGGAATAAACAACTGAGTCAACCTTCACAGAAGAATAACCACAAATATCTATATCTATAAGGAAGCCTAATGCAGATTTTTTAAATGTTGTCCTCTTATTTCTGCATAGGATCTCTAAACCTCATTCTATCCCTCAAAATATTTAAGGAGACACAGTTTGGTAAAGAACAATGTCATCAGTGTCAGGGCCCCAGTGGAATATATTGCAATATATTCTGACCATGGAATATGTAATCTGACAAAAGCTTAGCAAAGGTTTTTCTATGTAACATTTGTCAAAAAGTGTAAGCAAAATTTAAAATGTCAATCGGCTTCTTGATTACTGACCTCAGACCCTTCCAGAAGCAAACCAGCACCTCCAATATTTACCCCTTTGCAGAGAAACAGAGAATCTATGATCCCTGGCTGGCCACAGTCTATCAGGAACCAGAACTAGGAAGGATCCCAGGGATATTATCCCCTTGAATAGCTAAAATGAATACCCTTGAGCAATCAGTGAACAATTCCAAGATACTACCCAGAAAATTGCATAACATCCCAAAATGTATTACAGGCATTACTAGTTCCAAAAACTCTAACAGGTATTACATGAAGAAAAAAAAATCCCAAGGTTAAATGTTTAAAACACCTCGGAAAAATCTGAAAGATTTCCACCCCATGCAGTGAGGGTCTTTTAATATGCTAGTGCATACTGTGACCCCCCAAAGGTGTACCCTGTGTAGCTTCCTAATCCTTTTTTAAGGCCAGAACTTTTTTTACCAGGAGCCTCTGAGGTAATCATTGTTGTTCAGAAAGCACTCATCTCTGAGCTCCCTCATCCACCCACCAAGAGTATTTCAATTTTAAGCAAAGAGACCAAACTCTGAACCAAAGGAGTGAAATACCGAAGGCTGCATTTTACTGAGCAGACAAATGATAGCTGGGGAAGACTTTGATGAGTTATTTCAATTTCACAGGGCTTCTGGTAAGACAGTCAACACCAAGAATCAGGGACAGCTCAGCTGGCAGATAGAGAAAAACAGTATTTCTTAGCCTGAGCTTTTGAAAGCAAAAGCTGCTTTTCAGACTTTGCTCTTATCTTCAAATTATACTTTTTTCAAACTGTAAGGAGCCACCTTTAATTTATTTTCTCCTAGGACTGACTTAATATTCTAGGAACAAAAGGGAAAAGCTGTTAAGCTATCATATGCAAATATACTCTTTAGAGAAGAGACCAGCTCTTCTGTTACAATAGTACATGGTAAAACTCAAAATTTGCAAAGCATTCATTGCATCCAAAGCATTTGCAAATGAATACTCCCATGAGGTCATTCCCAAATGTGTCCTGTGGACCAGGTCACTGTAATCTCAATGCTTAGTATAATATCTTGCTACTCACACACTATCTTGGACAAATTTGCTACATGGAATATTCATTTCCAAGGAGAAAGGTGTTTCTTACATAGTCAATGAAACAGTAGCATTTGTAAATTGTTTTTAAAAAACAGATATATTCAGTAATTGTTGCTGATGGTGAAGGACATCTCATCTAGTATGTGTTTGGTTTTCTTTTTTAAGTTTATTATTTATCTGTCATTCTCTGTGGTTGTTTTTCTTACTGGAGAGAGAAAAGAGTGCTGTCAATTTTAAAATAGTCTGCTATTGACACATTAGAAGGGAATTTAATTATTCTGGCATAAAAACCTGGGAAAACAAAATAAATACATTTAATACAGACAGACTCTCAGCTACTCTAATTGCTTATGCACTATAAGGGCTTTCAAATAATAAGTCCTTAAATAATAAATTGATATGGGGAAGAATAATGATATCCAGGTGCAAAACCTTAATCGAAGAGCTGGGCTGCATACTCAATGGCATAATTACCTCTATTACCATATTCTAGCCTAACATAAGGGTTTTGAGTCATGGAAACTGGACAGAAATAAAAGATAAACTATGTTCAAATCACACAATAGACACCAGGTATCTAAATAGCTACTTGAAATGTAACAGCAAGCTTGGTTTTACAGGAGACATTCCATTTAAACATGTGCCATGCTAGGTCTAAACTGCAAAAGCACAAGTTAGCAAAATTCTCCTTTGAGAGCTTCAGTGTTCTCAGCCAAAAATCCTCACAGAAGGAACTCCTTTAATTTCCAAATAATAGTTCAAGCTACTCCATTAGAACTAGATTCTGTTGCTTTAAAAAAGACCCTCCTCTGTGCTACTCCAAGCTCTACACCAGGAGGCTTACTCACAGCAAGCTTCTGAAAGCACCCATCGTGTTCGGCCTCCATTCGGCCTCCATTCGCCCTCCGTTCTGTATATCCACACAGTAATTCACCTGAAAGACTGGCATATGATCTGTGCTGGACAAGGATATTTCCGGAGTTCACATTTCCTAACACCTAAAGAGCACACGGTGTTCAAGAAAAAGATTCCATCTAATGCCAACATCTCTTGGATGTATCCATTTTTTTCATTAGTATCAGGATTAAGCAATGGGATATCTCATTAGCATACTTTGTGAAATATGAAAGTTTCTGAAACTTTACAGTTTTTTCATAATTTATTTGGCACAATTTTAAAATATGAAAGTTTCTGAAAATTTGATGTTTTTTAATAATTTATTTGGCAGCAAAATCTGATCTTGTTCCTATATGGCACTGTAGAAGTATTAATGTATGTGATTATATAGTATTACCCCACCTCCTCTGTGGATGTTACAAAATATATTGTGTATATATTGTATTACTTTCTTAATTATAGTACAAAACTGACCTAATAATGTCAGAAGAGGGATGGCAACCCTGCTATATATAGTGACTGAATTGCAATTTGATTTACCTACCAACACCCACAAATGACTGAAAAGCATTGACTGACTCATGCATTACAAGCAAGGCACCGGAGCTGCTGTAGCCGTCTGTCCTGTGATTCATAGCACATGATCTGCCTCTCACCGCTTGGGGTCTCTGCTATCACTGATGGATCATTCAGGTCCGGTAGATTGCTCCATTGCTAGGTAATATTAACAAATATAAGCCTAAGATTCTTCCATCATTCAACTGACAGAATTTTATTTAAATTAAGCCTTTTATCAGTTTCATTGTTGAATATTCCTGCTAGACTCTCAGGTAAAGAATTACTATATAAACTAAACACAACTAAATACGAAAGTCCTAGACTGTTGCCTAGGCTACGAGCCTAGAGTCAGAATGCTTTTTATTTTTTCCTACATTCATCTAATAGTTAAATCTTTTCACCTTGAACATGTATAGCTTCTTCAATTTTAAAAACTGCTTTTATTTTAAATTCTAAATTTAAAAACTTGAATGCTACTGTCTTACTTCATCTTCTTTTATTATCTAGACATTGGTATTATGCTTTGTTGACCTATAGAGACCCTTTTCTGATATGTCCGATTAATACTGACTCTTTTCCATTTCCCTGTTCTCACTATATTTGAAGTTCCTCTTCTCTGAAACCTGCATTTCCTTTGCAACCTCCTCAGAGTATGCAATAGAAACCCTCTAGAACTGCAAAGAAAGGAAAGGAATCTTTCCTCATATCATTCAAATTCTGTATCAATATGACCAATGCTAGGATAGAGTGAACAAATGCTTAAATAGAATCAGAATCCTTTATTGTTCATGGCCAAGACCAAGTCACCATTGCAGAGCCAGTTCAAAATAAGTCAAGATGAAATTTCACAGCTCTACCCCTCTTCAAAGTGTAACTTTGGCTGAGATCTACACGAGCCATGTTAGTGTTTAATACAGTGAGAAGAGTTCCCCTTCTTAGTTTCATAAATCCTCTGTACGTGGTTTTATGTCAGTCTGGACTGGAGTATATACTCCAAGAATTTGTTCTATTGTTTCATACAGCCTAGAACAAGCACATTTCTATTTTTTATAGAGATGTACGGCAAACATAATAAAATATTGTTAGATTTTTCTATCACTTTGTGCATTATAATGCAGCAATTAAGGCTATAGGCGATGAATCCAGATTCTTTGAGTTATATTCCACCTAAATTCTAGGCCCTTCCTAACTGAATAGATGCAGAATTATTGAGGTCCTTGTTAGACCATGGACTGTAAAGAATCATCCTGCATTCCTCCCAAATGTTCATAAAGAAGCCTGCCCCCTTCTCAGTATCTTCTCAGATGATGTGTCTTCATAGAATTTTCATTTGTTCGATCTAATCTTTAAGTGAGTTTTTCTGGGGTAACTATTTTGGGACAAGATGCCACTATATATGGATGTTTGAAACAAGGTTTTTGCTACAAGAAACTTAAAAGCTAGTTAAAGTTACATTATAAATCCCCAATGTAGCTACAACTACGTACACATGCAATAAAACCTTGAAAAAATATGCATGTCTGCACTGAAACATCAACTTTAAAAATGCCTGCACCATGACATAACATTCCTATTTAAAAGTTTCAGGCTGGCAACTCTCATATTCCACACCAGTCCCTCACTTATTCCTGGATTCACTTAGTTTACTTAGAATGTTCCTTCATTGAATGAAAGCCCCTTGGAAGACAAAGGACAGGAGCTTGAGAGTAGCTTATCCTAGTCATGACCAAGACCAAGAATGCCGACAGGAGAGGGGCTAACCTCAACTGTCTCTGATCTCTCGGCCTTGTCCAGCCTTCTCCATCAGTGTGGCTGCCGCCACCATTCGTCCAGCTGCGCACGCACATCAGGGGTACACCAGTTACCCCCGCTGCGTTCTTCCTCCTGCCACTCCCACCGGTCCTCCCTGGGTTTTATTTCCTGAAATATTCCTCAGCATCACCACCACTGTTCTCTTTCTCTAAAACACATAGTCAAGACAAGAACTTCAAAATTCCCAAAGTACAGAAAGCCCTCGATAAAAAATATTTTAAAAGCCTCCTTTCCATTCCTCAACCCCAAATCCCACAAACCAGAAGTAACCGTTGCTGACCATTTCTCATATATTATTCCAGAAAACGTCAGTGTGCATAAAACCATTTTAATGTTGGTTGGGAACTCAGCCTAAGAAAGGAAAGCATTCACATCAAGGAAATAATAGGCAATTAAAAAGTAATTCTAATCTTATTTGCATTGTTAGATGAATATGGAAGGCTAATCAAAGCTTAGAACTATATGGTACTGTTTAAACTCACCCTGCTTCTCTGCTCTCATTGTCTTATATCCTCAAAGGTGTGGAGAGCCTCGCCTTCTTGAGAGTTTCTTGCCCCACTCATTCCTCAGCTACAACATCTTGAAAGGGCCACTTTGATGCACACAGCAGGTGAGGTCCCCACTATTCAAACTAACAGCACTGCAGGCTCCTCTTTCATGGTACCTATCACCATTGTTATCAAATTAGTTAGCATGTACTTAGTTACTTGGTTGATGTCTTACTGTTCTCAGATTCCAGAAGGGTAGGAACCATATCTCTCTTGCTCACCTCCGCTTCACCAGTACCTAGCACAGCACTAAGAGGGTAGGAAGCCTCAAAATGTGTTAACTGAAAGAATGAATAAATGGTCAAGATAATGGGTGACCAACAGTAAATACATTTGAAACAGTAAGCTCCAAAGTTATAATATTGTTTCTATTAAAAAAGGGCAATTATAGGTTTTTTAAAAACTGACTTACACCTTGACTTTTAAAAAGTTGTTGTTGGCAAGCTGCCTATATTTTATTTTAATCCTATCAATTCAACAGAAAATATACAACCAACACTGCTTTCTAGAGCCAATCCCAGTAAAACTCATATCTTAGTGCAGATTTATGTATTTACATAAATGACAGAAGTGTGGATAGTAAATAAAGGCAGTTAAACATGTACGATTTGATCTCTGTAGACATACTTTAAGAAATGTAAGAACAAGAACACATATAATGATGTTCAGATATACAAATGTTGCTGCAAGCACTACATCAACTGACCCTTGAACAACACGGGGTTTAGGGGTACCAACTCCTTGTGTGGTTGAAAATCTACATATGACTTTTGACTCCCCCAAAACTTCATCACTAATAGCCTACCGTTGACCTACTGATGGCCTTACCAATAACATGAACAGTCAATTAACAAAGAAGGAATGACCAGTAAGGCAGGAGGGAATGCAATATGGATTATATACTATGGTCTTACAATAAAGTAAACTAGAGAAAAGAAAATGTTATTAAAAAAATCCTAAGAAAGAGAAAATACATTCATAGTATTCATTTTTTTTAAATCTTCATATAAGTGGACCCATGCAGTTCAAACCTGTGTGCTGTTCAAGAGTCAACTCTATCTGTACCAGCTGTTTCATTTACCTATTGCTGCATCCCCAAAATCCACCAGTTGGTGGCTTAAAACAACAATCACTGTAATTGCTGAAAATGTTGTGGGGTAACTGGAGCTCAACTGGGAGTTGCGTCAGCAGGTCTTTTAGGACTCTTTCATGCAGTTCCAGTCAAACAGCAGTGAGAGGTGGATCATACAGAATGGTTCCACTCACATGTTTAGTGCCTTGGCTGGAATATCTTCATATGGAAGCTGGATTCCAGAGCAAGGGCTCCAAAAGAATAAATCTCAATCTAAAAGTGTTATCAAGTTTCTGCATGAATGATACTTGCTAATGTCAGATTATCCAACCTCAGATTTTATGTGGGAGAGACTATACAAGGTCTTGACCACCAGAAGACATGTTCATTGGGGACCATTAAATTAACAATTAACTTCTGGTCAAGATGGAGGCATAGGTAGACACACTTTGCCTCCTCATGTAACCACAGACAGAATTACAACTATATCTCAAAGTGAGCAACAACCAGAACTGTCAGAAAATCAAGCTGTATGGAAATCTGATGACTAAGGATTTAAAGAAACCACATTCATCCAGATGGGTAGGAGGGGCAAAGTCACAGAGACAGGTGGAGAGATAAGGAGACACAGTATGGCATGGAGAAGCAGCAGCAGCAACAGAATTGGCAGGCAAAAAGCTGAAGGAGTTCCTCATCACCAAGCCATTAGTACATGAAATGTTAACGGGACTTATTTAAGAAAAAGAAGAAGATAAAAACTATGAACAGTAAAATGACAATAAACTCACAGCTATCCACAACTGAATCTAAAAAAAGAAAACAAACAAACTAAGCAAACAACCAGAACAGGAACAGAATCATAGATATGAAGATCATTTGGTGGGTTATCAGCTGGGAGCAGGGAGGGGGAGAATCAAGGAAAAGGTGCAGGGATTAAGAAGCATAATTAGTAGGCACAAAACAGACAGGGGGAGGTTAAGAATAGTATAGTAAACAGAGAAGCCAAAGAACTTATATGCATGACCCATGGACATGAACTAAGTGGGTAGGGGATTGCTGGGGAACAGGGGGGAAAGGAGAAAAAAAATGGGACAAGTGTAGTAGCATAATTAATAAAAATATTTTTAAAAAGTAAACAATTAAATCCAAGGTGATATTTACAGCAAAGGAAAGACTACATCAGTGGTGCCAAAAGTCACCAAGAGATAATAGAGAAGCTTACAGAGTTCACTTGAGTCATGGAGGAAAACTCCTTTCTTGGTTTCCCTCCTACTTCACTGACCATCCCTTCTTTATCACTTTGCTACCTCCTCTCCATCTACTTCACCCCAAAATGCTGAAATGCCACAGCCCTATCACTGCACAGCTTCTCCCCCATCCACATTCATTCCTTAGATGATCTCATTCACTTTCATTACTTCAAAACTCTGACTATTTCCAAATATGTATCTCTACCACTGACCTCTTGCCTGAACTTCAGAAGAATGTATCCAAATGCCTTTTAAAAATTCCACTTGAGGGGCTGATTTTCATCTAAAATTTAACATGTTAAGAGCTGACTTTGTTTTATTCATCTCAATAAATTCATCCAGTAGTTTACACAAAACACTCTGCAGCTATCCTTGACTCCTGTCTTTCTCTAACAACCCATATCCAAAATATCAGGATTGCACCCTGATTGATATGGCTCACTTGGTTTGGAATCGGCCCATAAAGCACAAGGCTGTGGGTTCAATTCCCAGTCAGGGTACATGCCTGGGTTGCAGATTCAGTCCCCAGTTGGGGCACATATGAGAGGCAACCAATCAATGTTTTCCTACCTCTCTTTCCTCCTTCCCCTTTCTCTAAAAATAAATAAATAAAATATTTTTAAAAACAAGATATTGGCAATGCTATTGGCTTTACCTTTAAAATGCATCCCCAATATAGAACTACTCCTCTATGACCTAGCCAAGTCTCCATCATCTGTCAGTTACATTACTGTAACAATCTCTTAATTGGTTCAATGTTCTCATTCCTATTCTCCTGCATTCTAGTCCTTTCATAGGAGCTGGAGATGCTTTTAAAAGTAAATCTGATCATGCCATTGCTATCCTCAAACCTTAAAATGCCCTCTTAAGGTAGGGGGGAAATCTCTGAAGATCTTACTTTAGCCTTCAAAGCCCAAAATGAGCTTTACCCCTGACACGTCTCTTACCACTCCTCCTTTTGTACTTTCTACTATAGTTCACACCAGTTTCCCTGCTTTTACTCAAAAAGATGAAAGCACACCCCCATTTCCAGGCTTTTGCACTTGCAATTCCTATTGCCTGGCACCCTCTTCCTCCAGATATATGCATGACTTATTCTCTCTCCTCATTCGAGTCTCTGCTTAAATTTCACTTCATTAGAATGACCTTTTCTATACACCTTATTAAAAAAAAAAAAAAAACTACTCACACTCAGCAAAATCACACAGGTACTAAAATAAGTTCAAAGTCCACCCTTACGGTAACTGTCCAGCATATCCATTATTATCCATTCTTTTATCCTGACTTATTTTTCTTCATAAACCTTATAAATTCACATCACTATACTACATTTTAATTTGCATGTTTAATCATTGTATCTCTCTATTGCCCCTTCCCCAGAATGTAAACTCTTTGAATGTAGAATATTATTTCTGTTAATTGCTATAATACAACCACCCAGAAGACTGCCTTTTTTGTCTAATAATTTTTAATGTAGGAACTAATAAATGAACAATTAGAATATTTCTTCATCCCCACATTGTTGGAAAATATAGAGCTTAAAGAAGTAGACTCATCCTAACACTTAACCTAAGTTAAAACTAAGAGGAGTCTATAATGTTTGGATAAATCCGGCAAAACATGTTTTAATTTACTAGGAATTTAAGAAATACAAAAAGCAATATAAGGTAGAGAAAGGAAATTGGACTGAGATTTAGGAAACTTGGGCGAACATCCTGACTGGAATTCAAACATGTTTTATGACCCTGATGTAATAAGGACAGCCTCAGGAAAACCTCTTTTAATATAAAACCTTACACCCACAATACATCCAAAAAATAATATCCCTTCTTAAGAGAAACACATGGAATTAATAGATAATGACTATTGATCTTAAGCAAAGTATGCCAAGATTTTTGTGTCTCTTCCAAGAAAAAGATTACATATAATGCCTGCAAATCCCCCCATCAAACAGTGCCTCATTTCCTTAAAAATCTTACTTGATTGCTTTAAAGTTTCTATAAAAGATTGTGGAGAAATTTTTCTAACAGTTTCCTAAATAAAGGAAGAGGAGGAAGACAGAAAGATAAAGGGGCAGAGGAGGGTAGGGAGAAAAGGAGAGAAAGAGGGGAAGACAGTGGGAAAGGAAGGAAAAAGAAAAGGAGGTGGAGGATAGAGGGGGAGGGGAAGGAAGAAGAACACAACTGATAATAACAGGTAGAAATATTCTTCTCCAAAACTACCCTAAACAGTTATTTCATGGCCCTCCTGGGGCTAGAAGGAAAGCCATAGGTAGAATCTCTTTCTGCCTGCCCTGTTGCCAAGTAAGCTCACTCTACAGCAGCTCCAGGGCTGTGAGATTGTTTGAGTAAAATAATCCCACTTTCACACAGAGAGCTGAATTATTACACCTAACACTGCAACGAATGGGCATTAACAGTCTCTGTATCATGGTGTCCTACAATTTATGAATCCCTGCTATCAAGTAAAGTGTGGTCTTGTTCAGAGAGACGAAAGACTCATAAAGTCAGTCACTACATTGGGCAAGTCCCTATACTTTATAAAACTCAGTTTTCTCATCTTTTAGAAAGGAGACCAATAGTGGGTACTGTGTTTTCTATAATCCTTTTTAGTCCTAAAATTGTTTTTTTCTAATTATTTGCATTATTTTTTTCTTACTGTTAATCTATTTAGTTGTTTGACTAAAAAGATTAAATTTTATTCCTTAAATTGTAATTTGTGGAATGTTGCATTCAGCAAGGTTTTAATAAGTATCCTCCACACAAAGCCCTCCGTGGTAAAAATAAATTTGGGAAACACTGGGGTTGTCATGGTCAAACATGTTCATTTCTGACAGGACTTCTCCTCCCTGCTAATGGGCTAATGTACCTATGACTCCATAAAGGGACACTCTACGGTGTACAGCACTTCCAAATTTGATCATCAAGCAAATGTACATGGAAACGCTGTCATTCTAGTTAAAGTTGGCTACACAACAGATGTTTGTCTCCTCTCCTTTCTGAAAGTTCACTTAAATTATTGTAAAATAATTAAGTTTAAATCTTCAGTGGTATAGAAAATAAAAGGGCCAAGGGCTAGTAAAAGTTCTCAACAAATTTGTGGGACATAATCAAAGCAGTTGCAGGAACAGGCAAAGAGGATACAAGCTAGATGATATATGAAGAAAAATTCAGCAGAGAATTCTGTCTATGACCTGAGAGAACCGCAAAGAGGCTCTGGACTCATATACATACACACCATATCGTGAGGAAGAGATGAGTGAGCTCAGAAGGAGATGCAGAGATGAAAACAGAACATTAATTGAAAGTTTCTAAATGAAATAATCAATAGCCACATCCCTCTCAGTCCCACAATACAACATAAATTGCGCTTCATGATACCGTGATTCATAATAAGATTTTATATATATATTTGGTCTTCATCCCTGTTTCAGACACAAAGCTCCAAAACCCTTGGAATTTCCTGAATGATTAGAGAAGCCATAAAGGTGTCTTTTGTTATTGATAATAAGCCCCTTTTCAACCACACCTAAGTTTTTGTTAATAAGGTGACTTTTGAAAAGCTCCTAGGTAACCCAAAGATGGAGGCAGGTTGCCAGGAGAACCAACCAAGAACAGTTGAAACTTTCAGTTCCCCCTCAACTTCTTCTTCCCCCAGTCTCCAGGGAGGGGAGCCAAAGTTCAAATCAATTGCCATGATCAGTGATTAAGTCAATGGTACCTAAACGAAAATCTCAGAACTGCAGGGTTTGGAGAGCTTCCAGCTGGTGAACAAGAAGAACACATCTATATGTTTGGAGGGTGGTATACCCCGAGTGCCATAGAGACAAACAGAAGTTCCTATGCTTGGGATTCTTCCAGATCTCACCCCAGGTATCTTCTTCTAGCTGTTCATCCGTATCCCTTAATATCCTTTGTAATAACTGAATGAGCTAGAAAGTAAACTGTTTTCCTGAGTTTTGTGAGTTGCTCCAGCAAATTAATTGAACTTGAGGAGGGGGGTCATAGGAACCTCTGATTTATAGCCAGTACAATGGGTGGGTTAGAAGTACAAGTAACAACCTGGACTTGTGATTCTTCGTCTGAGGTGGGATAGAGAGAAGTCTCATGAGACCAAAGGCTTAATCCATGGGATGTGATATTACCTTCAAGTAGACAATGTAAGAATTAAGTTAAATCATAGGACACCCAGCTGGTATGGCAGTAGCACTTCGTGAGTGGAAACCCTAAACATCTGGTGTTAGACGTAAACTGGTGACGCAGCGCAGCAGCAGTTTTCAAACCAATGTGCTGCAAGAATCTGGAAACGCGCAATGCCCACTTAGCCAGAGGCACTGGGTCTTTTCCCTCAGACTGTCAAGTAAAAATGACAACAACCAGCACAACAATACCTGCCCCATGGGAATGAATCAAAATTATACTTATTTTTTGTCAGATTGGCAAAAATATTTTTGGTATGCCACAGAATTTTAGTAATTAGCTTATGTGTGCCATGAGATGAAAAAGGCTGAAATTTGTGTAGTATTGAGAATGGAGGAGATACACAGGAGTGTTCATTTTCTAAAAAATCTAAACACATTAGAGCTGATAGTCCAAGACTCTAAAGATCAGGTGGTAGGGGTCACAGAATGAGGGTGCAGAGAAAATGAAGTAGGAATTCAATCAACATGCTTTACCAGAACTTAAGAACTCAAACCTACACAACAGTGGCCAGTACAGAAAAGAGATCCACCATGACATTTCCAAACATTAAGAATAAGGGGAAGAACTTTAAGTTTCCAGAGAGAAAAGGCAACCTACAAAGGAATGAAAACAAGATTGGCATGAGACTTTTCTTCCAAAATAACATATGTTGTAATAACTTTATAGTTCTGAGGAAAAATTATTTTAAGATTAATATCTACCACCAGCCACCTTGGCTGGATGGCTCAGTTGGTTGGAGCATCACCCCATGCACCAAAACAATACCTCCCGAAAATGATATTTGGGGCACATGAGCACACCACCAGTATTTTACTGCATAATAAATTAATTGTGTTAATTCAATAAATACTGAGTTCAATACCTTTTAAAATCAAGAGCCATTGGTATTATCATAATAATATTGCTTTTAAAAGATTTAAGAAATATAGCTTCTAAATTTTTGACCTTTTGCTATGTTACCCTTCAAATAATCAAAAATGGCTGAAACTGGTAGTGGTAAGCAAGGAGTGAGATAGATGAACAACCACAGAACCTCAATGAGAAAAGATAGATGGAGAAGCCTGGGAATATTGCTCTAAGGCACTGTGTAGGTGGTTCCCATGGCAGTAAAAATATCTGGGGGATAGCAACATCATTGCCTCAAAACCTCAGGTTGTCCTTAACCACTGAACATTACTCAGGGAAGCAGTCTGAACAGTTAAAACAACACTCTCCGTCTCATCTTCAAAACAACAGGTGTGATCCTGGCACTATTTTCTGGCTGATGAATATCAAGACGACAAGGCAAAGATTCTATTGTGTTCTCTGCCATTTTCTGCTCGGTGTAGTTATCACCTTCTCTGTAGATACAAAGCTTTAAGTTACCAGGTGAATAACGAGTTCATAGTCAAGTTAGTACAGTAGCTTAAAAAAAAAATGGGAAGGCTGTGTCAAATACGTATTTCGGAAAGCTTTCTGGCCTATAAGTCTATAGAAGAATAAAAAGGGAAAGTATGTTTCTTAATTGTATGGTAGTGGAAAAGGACTTATTTAAAATTTCTATTAGGCAGCAGAGAAGTAAAACAAACCTGAGCATTGAAAAATTTCAGGGGTACAGGTAAAATCAGATCTCTAACCATTTAAAATTTCTTAAAATAGATTTTTCATCCCTAGCTGGTTTATAAGCAATGTACCAAGCTTACCTTCAATAATAAACTGTAACCCCCTTGGAGATATTCAATGGCCCAGGAATGGCCCTATCCCTGCGCTCAAGGAAGGCATTACTAACTGAGCATCACTCCACACTGAGCCCAGTGGAGCCTCCCAAACCTCTCAGCACAGTTTCTGGTGGTCCCACTCCAAATAAGACACATGATATAATACATTTTGCAACTCTGGCTACAATGTTGCCACTTATCCAATATTTCAATATAAATTGGATAAAGGCTTTAAAACCTGAGCATGGGTCACATGAATCAAACACTCCAGTTTTCCCTTTGCCTCCTAGCAGGGCACTTCCTTTCTGATGCCCAACAGGTACCCCTGACTCTGAGCATCTACGGAAGAACTGACTACTTCCCTCCCTCCCCACAGTGGTGCCTGCTCATCTTGCTTCTTCCTGCAAAGAACTCACTTCTCTCAAGTTTAGCAAATAGCTTGTAACTATGTAATTTGTGTAGCTTCTAATATTTTCCTTTGGGTCTGCAGATACAACCCAGTCCTCATGTTTCTATAGTTGAGATCACCTAGCTAGTTTCAGGACATGGATAGTTCATTTTCCTTTGAAAGTGCTTGAATAAGTTTTCTTTAGAAAATTCTATATGTTTGATTTGGGTCCCTAGAAACTATGATGCCATGTGAGCATATGCCTCCAACAGTCTCTTTGTCCCAAAGCCTCACAGCAGTGAATTACATTGTACCTTCAATACCACTAGAAGGCTCTTCACAAAACTGTAAGAAATTCAGCTTCAGCTGGGTTCTGAACAAAGTGAGAATCTAACCTCCTGAGGAGCTTTCTTGTATTAACCAAGAGCATGGACATAAGTCTGAGGGCAGCAAATACTTATTGTGCTACCAGGTGAATCATGAGGTAGGAACTCCCAATGTGGGAGAGCCCAGGGAACTGGCTCCTGAAGCCATATAATAAATTGCAGATAATAACCTATTATGGTATCCATGCATGCTTTGGAAAGATTTCAGATCAGGAAACACAACCTATACTCCAGCAATCATTAGTGTAGGAAGAATGCTTTTAACACAACCCCACCCCACCCTTCTTTCGATATTTGGTTAAGTTGAGCTCTAGAAATATTAATTAACTTGCTTGAAGTTACACAGAGAAGGAAGCTCTGGTTTCCTGGTTCTTAGGCTAGTCATTGCTCCACTAGCTACCAATCTACCAGTTCTTAATTAGGAATAGTTCACACTCACTCTGTTCAAGAAGTATTCTTTTTGTTTAAATATATACATGCACATATATTATGTTTAATTACGGTAATATGTTATTGGAGAATCCATATATGATTTTGAAGAAAAAATTAGTTATTTATGAACAAAAATACATAATAAACTGTTTTAGAGTTTCATGATAATTTAGAGATCAAAAAATAAAGCAGAGCCCTGGTCAGCTTGCTTATGTGGTTGGAGAATCACCCTGTTCACCAAAAGGCTGAAGATCTGATCCTCAGTCCCCATTCAGAGCACTACGTAGGATGATGGTTCGATCCCCCTGTTTGGGGCACATGTGAGAGGCAACTGATAGATGTTTCTCTCTCTCTCTCTCTCTCTCTCTCTCTCTCTCTCTCTCTCTCTCTCTCTCTCTCTCTCTCCTTCCTTCTCTCTCTAAAATCAACGAACATACCCTCAGGTGAGGATTATAAATAAATAGATAGATAAATAAATAAATGTAGAGCAGAAAAACATTGAAATCATGAATGACGTAGACTGGCAAGCCAGTGAAGGCATTCCGCCTCCTTTCCGGCATCCATCTACATGGTTGCGAAACACTAATTTCTACAAAGTTTCACAAATAGTTCTCAAAGGAAGAATTAGCGCTAAATATATTTTTCCTTTGGTACTTCAGAACACACTATCTGACCTTTGTAACCCTATGTGAATGTGCCTGTACTTTTCCTCACTATCTGCTTTTCTCATTCTCTACCTAAGCTCCTGTTGAAAGTGGAAAGTTGCCTTTGAGATATGAACAATTTGTCCTATGTTGTTTCATCTTGAAAATATAAATCCATTATCATAATTTTTGTAACAATAATAGACATCTAATCTCTGCTTGGAGATGCAGAAAGTTGGAAAGAGCATCACTCCCAAAATTTTGATTAAAATAAAAATCTAGAGAGAGCAAACATGACTTTTCTTAAATCAATCCGTATAGTTGTGTCAACTAAATGGCCCAGAACTTAGAGAGAAAGAGGCACCTACAGGGAGAGATGTGTTATAAGCAGTAAGCTACCTAGTTCCAATGCCAGTAAGAACTTAATCTAACTTGATTAGATTAAACCAGAAGTCAAATACCAGTGAGAAGAGTTTGTCTAGAGAGATAGGCAAATTTCTGGAGGCCAATGTACATCCGTTAGAGGGGGAAGACGTAAATGGCAACAAATATAAAAGACTGTTGCTCCCCCGCCCCCACACCCGCGTGACAAGCTTTACCAGACACTCACAGAAATGATCGGGAGAATCCTGAAAAATCTCTCTTCTGTTGCAAATTTGGAACAGGAGACTAGCAGTTACTACAGAAGGCGCAAGACATTTGCATAGGCCTTTCTCTCGCTTTTTACCCACAGAAAAATAAAAGCAAGCTTTACTCTTTGGGGAAAGGGCTAAGAAACATCATCTCACTTAGAGCATTAGTAAAATCCCCTTGCAGCTGAGGGAAAATAACAGGAAATAAACCTGGACCCTGAAGGAGTAGCAGCAGTATATACTAAGTTCAGAACATTGCTAGAGAAGGACAGGATCCCTGATAAGGCCACATTCCCAAGATTCAGGGACACAGTGACTGCCTAAGACTGAGGCTTACATAAAACAGTGGAGAATACCCACCTCCACTCCCAGTCCCTACATTCAGGCTAATAACTAATAAGCACTGAGTCACAATTAACATGAAAAAAAAAAAAAGAAAAGATCTAAGGCATAACACAAAGGGAAGATTTAATGCTGAGGATAGAGCAATCACTGAAAAAAAATAATAAAGGAAACATGACAACAACAAAAACCTCCTAGCCTAAAAGTAGAAAATATCCCTGGAGGAATTTAAAGCTCATGGCATCACAAGGGGTACTCATAGCAACAATAAGGCTCAAACCTAGCCCAACCCTTAATTAATAAATCCTAGTACTAAAGGCGTGGCTGAAGGAAATGTATGCCCATTTTCAATGATAAAATTTACCTCAATCTCTAACAACCTACACAAAATATTCAGCTTTCAGAGATAGAGAAAGTCATATAAAGAGACATGAAAAAACACACTCGCAGAAGACAAAGTGATAATCATAACCAAAGTCAGACATGACAAAGATGTTAAGTGTCTAACACAAAATTTAAAATAACTGTGATTAGTGTGTTAAGGGGTCTAATGGAGCAGCTGAATGACACCTAAAAATCAGATGGATAATATTAACACAAGATAGAAACTGTAAGAAAGAATCAAATAGCAATACTGAAAATTAAAAGCATGCTAACGAAGAAAAAGAATGCCTTTAATCAGCTTATAAGTGAGCCAGGACAGGCAAATAAAGAATCAGTGAACTAGAAAATAGATTTTTAAAATTATCTAAACTGAAATACAAGGAGACAAAAAGAAAGCAAAAAAGACAGACTATGCAAGAGCTGTGGGACAGTATCAAACAGTATAACTTACATGTAATTGGAATCCCAGAGAAGAGAGACAGGACAGAAGAAATATTTGAAAAATATTGACCAAGAATTTTTTAAGATTAATGATAGACACCAAACCACAGATTCAAAAAACACAGGGTAAAAAATAGATGCACCTGGGCAAATCGTATTTACATCACTAACCACTAAACACAAGCAGAAGGCCTTAAGGGCAACAGAAAAATGGTACATATCATGCAAAGGAAGAGATAAAAACAATGGATGCCCTTCAGAAACTTTATAAGCTAAAAGGTAATGAGGTAGTATCTTTAAAATACTGAAAAATGAAATTATCCATCATGAATTCAATCTCCAGCAAAAATAACTTTCAAAAATGAAGGAGAAATTAAAATTTTCAAAGATGTATACAAACTGTAGAAGTTTATTATCAGTCAATCTTCTCTGCAAGAAATACTAGGAGGGACATCAGCAAGATGGCCAAACAAGGTGTCCCTCTCTCCTATTCTGCTGAACAACTATTTGGCATCCATCCTGTAATAGAAGTGTCTTTCATGGGAGCATTGATAGGACATTGTGAAGCCTCATTACATTTCAAGACTGTGGAGAGCCTTTTGAGAAGGCAGGCCATTTGCTGACCATGGTCCCAGCTAAAGACCCAGAAAAATCTCTGTCACCCTGAAGATTAAGCTACAGTCCCATTTGTCATGATCCTGTCAAGCACAGTACACAAAGAGCCCCACAAGAAGTCACATCCACCCATGTGTTGGATAATAGGCTCATGGTCCCAGCTGTGGACCCAGAAGTGGCCTGTGAACTGGTTCTAGTCCCCCTTGGCTCTGGTCCTAGAGCCCCTGGAAGAAAGCCCACCAAAGATGGCCAGTCTACATGGATTCTAAAAGGGCCCTGTAATCGGACTCCAGCCTGTCCCTGCTACAGACCAGGAGCAGTCCTGCTGACACAAGGACCTGGGAGGAAATAGTCCCATCTGCATCCCTGGCAATCCTGAAAGAGCCCCATACTTGCTTCCAGCTCTCTGTCAAACACGGTCTGCCAACATGAGGGTCAAGGAAACCAGTGGGAAACAATCCTGGGAATCTGCAATCTTAAGAGATTCATAAAAGACCCAATACTAGGCTCCAAGCACCTCCAGGTCACAGTCCACAAGCAAACCTAGTTGGCACAGGGACCCACCGGGAAACACTTCTATCTATGCCCCCTGGTTATCCTAAAAGGGCCCTGTACTACCTAGTCGCAGCCCCTCTCAGTCACAGTCCATAAGCAGTCCTGCTGCCCAAAGGACCCAGTGAGACACTCTCACAATGATACCTCAGGAAATCCAGAAAGGGACCTATATTCAGCTCCAGCCCCTCCAGCCATGGTCGGTGAACAATCAAGCTCACCCAGGGACCTGGCGAGGAGACATGCCCATCCATGGCTCTACAGTTAGGTCTAAAGACCTCAACCTTGGCTATGGAACCAGAAACAGAGCTGGGTCTGCCTGGGTTCCAGTCCCTTTCAAGCATGCTAAATGACCAGTCCTGCCTACCTAGGTATCCATTTACCAGGGACCTGACAGGACCCACATCTGTCCATAAATGTGGTTAGCAGGCCACTGACTCAGGACCCAACTGTGGATCCTGAAACAGGCCCTCATCATAGCACCACTCAATTAAACAAGGTAAAGAAGCTGGTCCAATTCACCCCAGGAACAGACAGAATCTATACTTGCCTGAGCCCATTTACAAACCCACCTACTGTGGACCCCACTGGAATTCTAGTGACAGTTAACTGCACACTCTCAGACCAGATAGGACCAGATGTCAGGACCCTAGCCAGCAGCGAGTAATGCATACTAAAAATTATCTCTAGTAAGAATGGTCAATGGACTTAGGGGGAAATTTTGATGAGCAGCAAGACTGCATGGTCATAAACTGCCTCCTTACAGATTGCTTATTAGTTGCAAATGAAAAACTCTGTTGTGAAATTCGGTAACCCATGGTGGGTAATTAAAATTAACATGAGGATATTAAGTGTTTACACATGTAATATCCTGAAAAGGAAACAATGTCACTTATATAGTATATATGCCAGGAGTACAGAGTCGAAATCTAATCCTGAGGATGCATCAGACAAACCCATAAAAAGAAATTTTCTATTCAAAAGTAGGGGGTGCAGGGAACTGTATTATCCAAAATGTCAATGTCTAGAAAAACAAATAAGGCTAAGACAATATTCCAGATTAAAAGAAACTTAAAAAAAAAAAACACAATTAAATGCACTTGATTCTGTACTTGATCCCATACTGCAGGAAACTAAATGCTTAAAAAAGACATTATTGGGTCAATTGACAAAATTAAAATATAGGTGTGAAATTAAAGTATTGTATCAATGTTAAATCCACTGAAATTGATAATGATATGGTGATTATGTAAGAGAATTCCCTATTCTTATGAAATATACACTGATAGATTTAGGAATAATGATGTAGGCAACTTGCTCCTAAATGGTTCAGATTAAAAATATATGCACTGTCATACATACATGTGTGTATGTATATATATACATTATATATATATTAGATACATAGAGAGAGAAGGAAGAGAGGTGGAGGAAGAGAGAGGAAAAATTAAAAAATTAAATAACTTCTGGAAGCATATTGAAAAAACAAACTGTTAACCATAATTATTTTTCCAGTACTGGAAAAGGAGCCTAAAGAGGTAGGGAGAAAGGTTTTTGTTTTTGTTTTCATTTTATACTTCTATAGTTTGAATTTTTGACCTTGCCCATTTATGTTTTTTTAAATAAAGAATAGAAAAGCACCTGATGATAATATATTCCCTGTTGTCATACAAGACGAATGTCAAAGTTAATATAAATACTAATATTTTATAATCTGCATTGAACATTAAATTTCATAAACATGCAGAATGTGTGTACTTTTTACATATTACAAACCAAAGTATTTTTAAGGTGTTAAAAGGCCTAGCCTCAAGAAAAATTCCTCACCTATCTATTTACTTTCAGAGGAAAAACTTGAAATCATGAGCACCCTTTTTGCGTAGAATATTTGAATGTCCAAATTCAGAACTGAACAGCAGAGTGCAACCTTAAAATTGCTTAAAACTGAGAAAAGCATGCCCCCAGCCTACCTCCTTTGTTACTGTATTCAGCCTCAGGCTTTTACAGAGCCATGAATAAGTGGGTCTTCTTACTCGTGTTTGGTATCTCACACCACCCTATACTACTTAGTTAGAAATAGGGCTACACGCATACACACCTACAGGGTGGGGCAAAAGTGGGTTTACAGTTGTGGAAAATAATATAATAATTAATAAATAGTAATGCATGAATAACCTCTGTGTTTTGTAGACTCACAACTGCAAACCTACTTTTGCCCCACCCTGTATATATCTGAAACCAATGCATCAGTTCTGATGTTTCAGGGTTACCTCCAGCAAAGGAAGCTTTCCTTTGAGGTACTTTTCAAAGGATTAGTTCAACTAGTTAAGGCCTTCTATAGCCATGCCCAAAATCCCTCTAAAGTATTGCTTTTAAAAGCACTTGTGACTCACCAAGGGGTCTTATTAAAACGCACCTCCTGATTTAGTAGGTCTGGGGAGGGGCCCTTGAGTTATTTTTGACAAATCATCATGTTATTGATGCTATGGTCTATGGACCATCATGTTGAGTAGGGACTCTGTAAAGAATTGAACATACACAGGGATGGGACATAGGCGTGAGTCCTTCCTGGCTCACTTTTTATTTAAAAAGAAAAAAAACAAAAACAAAAAAAAACAAAACCCTAGTTATGTTACCCTTGCTTTTATCAACCTAGCAGTCCTCAGGGTTACTTGAGGGCAGATACTGTATTGTTTTCAACTCTTCCACTCTGGGCTGAGACTATCATCTCAGAAATTTTCATCATTTGGTATTTTTAGTTAATGGGCATAATATTTTTAAAAAGTTAAGAAGTACAGGCTTTACTAGCTGTCCATCTGGTAGGGAAAAAAAACAATTTATAGTCGTATTGAGATAATACTCTAATGAAAAGAACATGTCTTGGACCTATGGGAAAGCTCCAACCCAAGCCATGTCCCAAACTGTTTTAAGAATAGTTGCTTAGGAGACATGTCATCTGTGCGGCCTCTGTGTGAAGCAAATATCACACACATGACATATGACAGCAACCGTTGTCTTCTTTTCTGTCTCCAAGGCCCTCAGGGAGAGAGAAGCACTATCTGCCTCAGAATCTACTTCCATACCCCATTATACCTGTGAGAGACTAACATTTTAGGACTTATGGTTAATTGTCCCTTTCAAAAAGAATATGTACAAAAGAGGTATAAGGAAACTCATGGAATCCACAGAATATCAATCATAATGTAAAAATAATTAATCCCTCAACATAAGTGACTTTGCAGGAAATAGCCCGGATTTTATTAAAGACTAAAGACCCTGTTGCATTCTCCAACCAGTTTAAAAAGAAAAATCTGTTGACATCAAACATGTAGCCCACATGGATTAAATTAGGCCACTCTTCGTGTTACAGTTTAAGATTTCATAAAGTACAGCTTGCGGTTAAATCATGTGTTTCAGTTCTGAAGGGCCGGTTGATGACTTCCCAATCTTTTCAATATTGTACCACTAGCAATATTTACCCCGGCACCACCACAGCCCTTTTCAATCTGGTCTTAATAATCCAGCCCCCAGATTTGTAGCCCACTCCACATTTTGATTCCCAATAAACAAATATTTGTGGTGTGTTCATGGGCTGTTTAACTGCTAGCACATTTGGTTTAGGACAGCATTCCATGAAGAAAGGGGACACATCTGTGAACCCTAGGTTAAACGTTGTTGGGAATGAAGTTTCATTGAAAGCACCAGGTCTTTTTTTTTGAAGGTTCAGTGACAGCCAATGGAGTCTAAACTGGGACAGCTGTTCAAGGAGGGCAATTCTTCAAAAGTGTCTAATGAGGAATTTGTCTTCTCCACCTCAGCGCCCCCCCCTCAACCCACCCTTACTCTGTTTGAAGGCCCAAATGCTAGAGCATTAACGGGTTTTTGGATAAGCAGGAAACAGAGAAGACAATGGCAGGGAGAGATTTCCTTTATACATATGCAAGGTCTCCAGATGCTTTGGTTTCTGAACTTCTTAGCACGAATCTGGGCATAGACTTAACCACTTGGGAGCTCACATAGGCATGGAATGTTTACTCATCTCAATATCTTCCTGTTTCCAGGATTAGGGGCTGTCAAAAACAAAGACATCAGCAAGTCCATGCTGTCTGTCTTGTTTCATTTAATTCATTTTGTTTGCAGTCACAACAAGCATGTTATTTATTTAGTTGTAAGTACATACCAAAGTAAGGATGCATTCACTTTAATCCTTTAATTTAACAAGATCACATACTTTAGGAAGCCAAAGGCTTTACAGAAAGATTAGAATAAAGAGTTCTGTTTCCTCTTAGATTAAAATAGATATCCTGAATATTTGATTTGTGGTATATCATTATGTTTGATATTTAGGTGCTCTCTTGCTGAGGTCTAAATTAGTATGTTTATTAAATTCCCTCTAAGTGGCATTTTACCCACTGTGTTTACATTTAGAATCATCTTTCACGACAAAGACTGTCATGAAATGAGAAAACTGATTTACTGCCTACATTTCTTCCAAGTTTGGTAGCTAAGACCCATCTGTCAGCAGAAATAAAACACATGCATGCATATACGCCTGCATGCTTGTTGCCTCAGAAGACCTGTGACCCTTTGGTCTGCTCCCCCTCTGGGTCCATTTTTAGCAGCAGGTACTAGGTCAGTATGTTTTTCTCCTGATTTTTGCCAACATTTTCTGTCCAGTATACTCTATTTGTACCACTGGGAGGTGAGGATGGGTTTTCATTCAAAACCTTCTCTAGCCTGGTAAGGATTAGGCAGGAATAACCTTTTCAGACAAGGAATTGTTTGCTTGGTGAATCACAATTCAAGCATCCACTCCTGAGAAATAGGTTGAGATTAAGTAAATTTTAAAATAAATAATCAGTTTGGCTTGAGAAAACCATCCCCCAAATAGGTGACTCTATGAATGGAAATCTTTAACGGTTAAAGTAACAAAAGACTGGAAATAGTAAATCAATTTCTACAAAGGTTCATAAAGTGACTAGCTTTTATTCAGACGACACTCCCACCCCATCACCTCCAACCCTCCACCCCAATCTGTGCGGCCTGTGTGCAAGTGAAGGTCTCTAACAAATGGCAAGATCTGCCAGCAAAGGACTGATGGCACACAGATCTGTCTTCCAGGAGAATGGCTGCACTTTCTACAACAGTCTTCCTTTGTATAGAAGTAGACCCAACCTGTCTCCAACTGGTGTATCTTCTGGGCCAGTCCATCTACAAGGACTGTCCAACCTCCACTTTGTAATAAAACCCACTCCAAGTGTGCACAACTCAAATGTCACTGCACAAAAAGCACACCATTAAGACAGAAGCACTCATTCCCACCTCTGTCTGTGGAAATTTATCAGGTTAACTGATCTAAATGCCCCATAGTTTCTAAGGAATTGAAGTTCAGAGGAGGTAAATTGTGGTGAGAAAGAAAGGGGAAAAAGGTCTGAAGAATGGTCAAGTGTCATGAGAGCAGCTGGACACTGAGAGGGGTAGGTAGCTTGTGCACAGTGGAAAGACCACTGTTTTGGAGTGAAACATGCTCCTCCTACATAGTCCTCATATAGTGAGTGAAGTTCCAAATACTACACACAGTGATCCATTTAATTCTCTCAACCGCTCTAGGAGATATGAGCTATTGGTATTATTACTTCCATTTTACAAATGAGAAAACTGAGGTACATACAGAAAATTTAAGTATTTGCCCAAGGTCCCAGAGCTTCGTAAGGGATGAAGCTGGAATCTGAACCCAGACAGCCTTCCTCAAAGAGTCCACATCCTCAACAAACTTGATGCTAACTTTATAATGTCCCATAAATTAAGTGACTTAACCTCTGAGCTCCAAGGGCCTATTTAGGCAACTAGAGTTTAAAATACTTATGTCAGGTTGTGTTGTGAGAATTCAATGTGAATATGCATGGCAATCATTAAAAACTTATTTTTTTTTAAGGGATGAGGTACCTGCAGAGAAGGGAACTTCATCTGCCTCACGCTGTTGCTGCCATGTTCCTAGGTGTCCCACAAATGTCCCATGTCTCCCCAGCCTGACATCTATACACCACATGGTCACTCCTCCAGCCTGTCTACAGATCAATGAACAGCTGCTTGAGTAGGACCACAGGGCACTTTCATCTCCAGCACAACAGAAAAGAGCAATTAAGCAGAGAATATTAACAACAAGCCAAATCCCTCTCTTCTAGAACTGCAATGGAAAACTTGGGTTATTTGTTTCAATATGTTTTCATTCTGACTACATGAGCAAAATTCCTTAGCGCTAACAGGGTAAAAACTCAGCCTGCTGAGAATTACATCCATTTACCAGAAACTGCCTTTTTCCCTTCACTTTACATTTTCCAAAGCAAGACACTGTTTTGATGTTGTCACATCAGCAAATAGGCATTCACTGCCTACAAAGGTCAGGGAGGAAGCTGCAGATGACCTAGCAGGAACTGTATACAAACGGGGTTTAGAAGAAGTAGGTACCACTCTTAGTTCTCCTGCTTTGTGGGTGGCACTCATTTTACTCCTCTGTTTCTTGACCTGCCTCTTTAAATTTTGATACTTGCCTGTGCCCCTGCTCCCAGCTCTCACACACACAAGTCATTCTAGGGTTGCTCTACAAACTATCACCATGTGGGTGGTTTAAACAACAGACATTTATTGTCTCATAGTTTTGGAGGCCAGAAGTCTGAGATCAAGGTGTCATCAAAGTTGGTTCCTCCTCAAGGCTGTGAGAAAAAGTCTGTCCCAGGCCCTTTTCCTAGTTTCTGAAATCTTGTTGGCAATCTTTGGCATCCCTTGCCTTATAGAAGTATCACAGCAATCACTGCCTTCATCTTCACATGACTTACTCCTTTGTGCATGTCTTTGTCCAAACCTTCCCCTTTTTATACAGACACCAGTTATATTGGATTAGGGGCCCACCCTCCTCCAGTCTACTCCAGTATAAGCTCATTTTTTAGGATGCTAATTGTAGCTCTAATTTTTTATGTTCTTTACCTTGTTAAGAAAATTCCTTTCTATTCCTAGTTTTTTCTTTTTCCTTCTTTTTTTTATTGTTGATACTATTTCAGGTGTTTCCATTCCACCCCTCTTTGCCTTCCTCCTCCAAGCCCAAGCTCCCCCTTCCCTCTGATCATCACCACACTGATGGCTGTGTCCATGGCTAATCCCTTCACCTTCTTTCATCCAGCCCACACACTCCCCTCTGACAGCTGTCAGTCTGTTCCATGTACCCTTGCCTCTGTTTCTATTCTGTTCATCAGTTTATTTTGTTCATTAGATTCCACATACAAGTGTGATCATATGGTATTTGTCTTTCTCTGACTGGCTTATTTCACTAGCATAATAATCTCCAGGTCCATCCATGCTGCTGCAAAAGGTAAGACTTCTTTGTTTTTTACTGCTGTGTAATATTCCATTGTGTACATGTACCAAGGTTTTTCATCCACTCATCTACTGATAGGCACTTTGGCTACTTCCAAATATTGGTAATTGTAAACAATGCTACAGAATATAGGAGTGCATATATTCTTTCAAATTAGTGTTTCAGGTTTCTTCAGATATATTCCTAGAAATGGTATCATTGGGTCAAAAGGCAATTCCATTTTTAATTTTTTTGAAAACTCCATACTGCTTTCCACAGTGGCTGCACCAGTCTGCATTCCCACCAATAGTGCACTAGAGTTACCTTTTCTCCACATTCTTCCCAGGACTTTTTTTATTGATTTATTGATGATAGCCATTCTGGCAGGTATGAGATGATATCTCATTGTGGTTTGAATTGTATTTCTCTGATGATTAGTAACATTGAGGATTTTTTCATATGTCTATTGGCCATCTGTATGTCCTCTTTCGATATTCAGGTCCTTTTGTCTATCCAGGTTCTTTGCTCATATTTTAATTGGATTGTTTGTTTTCCTGATGTTGAACTGTGCAAGTTCTTTATATATTTTAGCTATTAACTCCTTATCAGATGCATCATTGGCAAATATGTTTTTTCCTATACAGTGGGTTGTCTTTCCATTTTGCTGACGGTTTCTTTTGCTTTGCAGACATAAGCTTTTTACTTTGATGTAGTCCTGTTTGTTTTCCTTTATTTCCATTGACCTAGTAGACATATTGGCAAAAATATTTCTCCAAGAGATGTCTGAGATTTCACAGCCTATATTTTGTTTTATGATTTTATGGTTTTGCAATGTACATTTAAGTCTTTTATCCATTTTGAGCTTTTTCTTGTGCATGTTGTAAATTGGTGGTCTAGTTTCATGTTTTGCATGTATTTGTCCAATTTTCTGAATATCATTTATTGAAGAAACTGTCTTTACCCCATTGTATTTCCTTGCATCCTTTGTCATATATTAATTGACCATAGAGGCATGGGTTAATTTCTAGGCTCTCTCTTCTGTTCCAAGTACCTGTATGCCTATTCTTACACCAGTACCAGGCTGCTTTATTTACAATGGGCTTGTAGTATAGTTTGATATCAATTAGTGTGATACCTCCAATTTTTCTCTCTCAAGATTGCTGAGGCTATTTTGTATCTTTTGGGCTGTATATAAATCGTTGGAATATTTGTTCTAGATTTGTGAAATATGTCATTTGTATCTTGACAGGAATTGTGTTAAATTTATAGATTGCTTTGGGTAGTATGGACATTTTAATGATGTTAATTCTCTCTATCCATGAACACTATATCTGTTTCCACTCAATTTCTTTCTTCAATATCCTGTAGTTTTCCTCATATAAGTTTTTTACCCACTTGGTTAAATTTATTCCTAGGCACCTTATTTTTTGTTATTGTTGTCGCAGTAGTCAATGGGATTGTTTTCTTGGGTTTTCTCTCTGATAGCTCATCATATTGCATTAGGGGCCCACCCTATTCCAGTGTGAGCTAATGTTAGCCTACTAATTACATCTGCAATGACCCTTTTTCCAAGTAAGGTTGCATCCCGAGGTAGTGGAAATGAAGACTTCAACATATGAATTGGGAGAAGGGAGCAATAATTTAACCCAATACAATTACCCTTTTACATTTTCTTCATAGAAGATATCCCAATCTGATTTATTTTTTTTTCTTGTCTGTGTAATAAGATTCTAAATTGTAAACTTCCATTGAGGCACTAAAATACAATATAAAATGCAACATGAAGTATGAGGAAATTGTTAGCAGAAATTTTAAAATAAGAAGCTAAAATACTTAGATTAGATCAACACTCCTCAAACTTGAATGTGCACATAAATCACTTGGGAATCTTGTTAAAATACAAATCCTGATTCAGCAGGTCTGGGATGAGCACAAGATCTACATGTCTACAAATCCCCAGGTTGTAGTGATATTGCTGGCCCATAGGCCACATTTTGAGTACCAAAAGATTAGATGATAAATTTAAAGCAACTAAATAAAGGAGATGAGAGAAGGGGAAAGAGGGTTTTATGTGGAGGATTAATCTGTTGAGAGGTAAGTTGTGCTTACAACTTCTCCTGGGCCCCCATGCAGGAGAGAGATGTGCGTGGAGGAATCACGCCTCCTGGATCCCAAGCCTAGGACACAAGACTCCAGCTGGACTTGGGGTTTGCTATGTGACCTCAGGTTTTGCATAGAGAGTAGACAGTCTGATTCTTATATGAGAAACCAAATAGGTTAGAGACTGGGCTGCTGTCTGCTCTGACGGCAGAAGCAAAGGACAGGTGACCATGTTAAGATCAGCCCAAATTCCCAGAGTTTCTCAGCAAAAAGGATGTGTGAGAAATGGGCCACAGGCAAAAAGGAAGCTGTCCCACAACTTCACTCACAATGAATGAAAGAGAAGGTCAATATCAAAAAGAGAGGAAGCCAACCACACTCTCAGACTATAGGCTTTCAACTATGGAAGGGAGGAAGATGTGAGACAAATTAAGATTCCAATGACTAAAGTAGTTTATCACCTGAGGGTGACAACAAAGGTCACAGGACTGCCAGAATGTTCATTCAGAAGAGAGGGGAAGGACAACTTCCACTGAGTAGACTTAAAGAGACTGAAGTAGACAAAAATAAAGATGATTTTAGGAACACACTCTATGCCCTACGCATTCACTGTGCTGGCAAAAATCTCTCTCCTTGGCAGAAGGTAAGCCCAGAGAGAACAGAACCCTTGACTACCTTATTCACTGCTGTTTCCCCAGCTGCTGCGTTTGCATGTGCAGGTTATGCACTGCACAGTGGCACCACATCCAAGAGGATGGGAAACAATTTGTAGACATCACTGATTTTCAGGTTTACTACCAGACTTATCCAACAAAAGCAGTATAACACCTTTTCTAAATAAAATCAGGATGTTCTGACTATTTTCCAACAGATGTAAATAAAAATATCTTGAGGAAGCTAATTATCACAAAACACCTCCTGGGCTAATGATGGTCTTGATATCCAGGGCCTTGACATTTCCCTGGTACATAGTGGGCATTCAATAAATATTTGTCAATGAATAAATTGTGATCTTCTATTAATACTTCTAGTAATCTATACTGAAATGCTGACAAATATTTTAAAGGAAAGTCCCAGAATGATTATATGAGAAAATGTGTAAAATGGTTAGTTGTAGAATTAACATACAGAAATCAGTAGTCTACATCTACAGAACCACATTAAAATATAAAAGAAAAAAAGCCTATTTACAATATCAAAAAGTGAAATACCTAAGGATAAACATAACAAAATATGTACAATGTATTTGAAAAAAAAAAAACTTTACAATGCCACTACAACTTGAACAAATGGAGAAAAGAAGACTCATCAAACAGTAGGTTTTATTGTTGAGCACATCTGAGAGCCTGAGGAACCCATAATTAGGAGGAGGTAAGAGCACTTAAAATCTTGTTAATTGGTGGTTGCTAAAAGAACAAGTGAAGGAGGGTTCCAGCTAAGATGGAGGAATAGGTAGAAATGCTTCACTTCTTCTCACGACCAAAAGAAGGATAACAACCAATTTAAAAACAATAAACCACCAGAATTGTCAGAATAGCAATCTTCATGGAACTCTGACAACCAAGGAGTTAAAGAAACATTCAGACTGGTAGGAGGGGCTGAGATGGGGAGATGGGCAGCAGAGCAGGCAGAGAGGACCCATAGCAAGGCAGTAGACTACACTGGCAAGGAGGGGCTGGCTCACCAGGAAATTAAAGATACAAAACCTCTAGCTTGTGGGTTACAAGGGTGGGAGAAACTCCCAGTCTCACATGAGAGGTTGTTGGGAAGTGGGGCCAGAGCAGAATGAGCAAGTGGCATTGTTTGCTCTCTGACCCCTCCCTCACAGACAGCGCCACAACACAGCAATGTGGGTTGCCCCGCTCTGGGGAATACCTAAGGCCCTATCCCCCTAACAACTTACCAGGTGCACCAAGACAAAGAAATATGGCCCAAATGAAAGAAAAGATCAAAACTCCAGAAAAAGAGCTAAGTGACGAGGAGACAGACAACCAATCTGTTGCAGAGTTCAAAACACTGGTAATGAGGATGCTCACAGAATTGAATGAGCTTGGACACAAAATGAAGGAAGAAATGAAAGCTACACAAAGTGAAATAAAGCAAAACATACAAGGAACAGTGAACAGAAGGAAACTGGGGCCCAAATCAACAATTTGGAACAAAAGGAAGAAATAAACATCTAACTGGAACAGATTGAAGAAACAAGAATTCAAAAAAAAAAAAAAATGAGGAGAGGCTTTGGAACCTCTGGGACAACTTTAAGTGCTGCAAGTGCTGCAACATCCAAATCATAGGGGTACCAGAAGGAGAAGAAAATGAGCAAGAAATTGAAAACTTATTTGAAAAAATAATGAAAGAAAACTTCCTCAGTCTGGCAAAGGAAATAGACTTCCAGGAAGTCCAGGAAACCCAGAGAGTCTCAAAGAAATTGGACCCAAGGAGGAACACACCAAGACACATCATAAATAAGTTACCCAAGATTAAAGATAAAGGGAGAATCTTAAAAGCAGCAAGAGAAAAGGAGACAATTACCTACAAAGGAGTTCCCACAAGACTATCAGCTGATTTCTCAAAAGAAACCTTACAGGCAAGAAACGGGCTGGAAAGAAGTATTCAAAGTCATGAAAGGCAAGGACTTACATCCAAGATTACTCTATCCAGCAAAGCTATCATTTAGAATGCAAGGGCAGATAAAGTGCTTCCCAGATAAGCTCAAGTTAAAGGAGTTCATCATCACCAAAACTTCATTATATGAAATGTTAAAGGGACTTATCTAAGAAATAGAAGATCAAAAATTATGAACAATAAAATGACAATGAACTTACATCTATCAACAACTGAACCTAAAAAATAAAAACTAAGCAAACAACTAGAGCAGGAACAGAATCACAGAAATGGAGATTACATGGAGGGTTATTAATGGGGAGAGGAAGGTGGAGGTTGGGGGGGGAAGGTACAGGGAATAAGAAGCATAATTGGTAGGCATAAAATAGGGGTAGGTTAAGAATAGTCTAGGAAATAGAGAAGCCAAAGAACTTCTATGTACAATTCATGGACATGAACTAAGGGGTGGTGGGGAATGCTGGAGGGTGGGCAGGTGCAGGGCAGAGGGGGTATAAAGGGAAGAAAAAATGGGAGAACTGTAATAGTAGAATCAATGAAATATACTTTAAGAAAAAGAATAAGTGAAATGTTTTATTTCTATTTTTATGTACCTTATTTTAAATTGTGTGCTGGACTAATCCAGGAGATTAGCAATAATATTAACATTTCCCTTCTGCAGTTGGGTATTTGTCTAGGTTCACTCAAAAGTTACATATATAATGGCCCCCAACAGAGTCTTCAGGAGATGTAGTTAAGAGAACTCATAAATCTAAAAAGACAAAATGTAATCCCAGGAGAGTTC
>PVKU01010529.1:0-51416 GCA_004027475.1 Anoura caudifer | reverse complement strand
CAGAAGAAGTGAGTGCAGGCCGGCCCAGGAGCCCGGGGGGGTGCCAACCTCAGCCTCCCTGCTGGGGCCTCAGCACGTGGTCACCAGGAAGAATGGGGCTCCTGGTGCACGTGCAGACGGGAACCTATCACAGTGCTGAGGCAGAGGGCCTGGCAGCCTTGTCCATCCCAGGGCCTCTGCCCTGGCCCAGCGTGGGGACACAGTTGGCACTCTGAAACGTTTACCTCCCTGTTCACTCCTCCGCTGGCCTCCCGGAGTGCTCAGGCTGCTGGCATTCCTTAAACGCAACATCGAAATTTTCATATTTGAGCTCTAGAAGCAGAAGTCAGATGAGTATAGGGATATACGGAGATCCATGGCAGCCATTGCAGACACCCCCCGGGTCAGAGTTCAGGCTGTCCTGGGAGGGGAAGGCCCATGGCTGCACCCTCCCTCCCGCCCCTCTGGGATTCAGAGGGTGGGAGGGGCCATGAAAATCCTGTGGGAAGATGTTGCAAAGGGGTGATGGGGTACCATGGGGGTACAGCCTGGGTTGGACTGGGGCGGGGGTCCGGGGAAAGCACAACCCGGACAAGTGAGCCAGGTGCCCATTGTCTGAGCCCCACTGCCGGACTCACTCTCACCGAGAGCGCCCCAGTGACCCCTGGGGATCCCCCCCCCATTCCTCAGTCCACGTGGAGCTGACCGTGCTCCTGGATTTGACCTGCGACCCAGGCCCGGGCAGCCAGGCAGGCTGTGGGACGACCCCCTTCCAAGGGGGCGAGGGTGGACTGTCCTCACAGCCATCTGCCCCCTGCCCCCTCCGGCTGTGTCTGAGAGAAGCTGGAAGCCTCCCCGTGGGCTATCTGAGCCCCTTCTGCCTCGGACAGTTGAAGTCGAGGTTCCGTAACTGGCATCACTGTCTGCGCATCTCCCCCTCCAACTCTACCTGTGCACCACCGGGACGGGCGCGGGGCGTGGAGCGAGAGAGCTTAGCGGTGAGGCGAGCGGTAAGCACAGCATTCACCTTTGCAGGGCCACACACAGGCTGCCCTGGTTTTCCCGGGACGGAGGGGTTCCAGTGATCAAACCCGGACAGACACCGGCAAACTGGGCCAGCGGCTCACCTGAGTCACTCCCCTCTCTCCCTGTCTGCCCCGCCATTCCCCGTTCCCAGCAGTGGCTACACCCTGCACCTCAAGGTCAGAAGCAGTGGGAAAGGAGAAGGCCCAGGGCGCAGAGAGGAAGTGTGCCAGGGAGTTTCTCCAGGCGCTGAGCCTCACACGGCCCCCCGCCCCCAGGGACCCGCACTGGGCAAGGCCCCAGAACCCTGCAGAACCAGAGCCCCACCAGCAAGTGCTGGGATGTGGCTGAACCGCGATCAGGGCCACCGACAAGGAGGCACCCCGGAATCGGAATCGTTCTCAGCCCCAGATGCGGGCACCCCCCCCAAAGGGGCCGCTCTCATTGTCAGGCACGCCCCTGGCATTTGCATACGCGGTGAGTAGCTTCCCTCCTCAGCCACGCTGTTTGCAATTTGATCTCGGAAGAGAAAAATGTTGTGGGCAAGACGTTTCTTGAAAACAAGGTTCTTTCTGGCCTCATGTTCCACCAGCCTCCATTTAAGTCCCGTTGACTGTGGCATAAGGAAGGGTAATTTCACATTCTCTTCCGGATTTTTAAAAAATCCCCCCTGCACCGCACACCCCACCACCACCACCACAGTCCCCCGAAGCAGGCCTCCGTGAGGAGCAGGGAGCCAGAGGGAGGAGGACGCAGCCGCGGCACAGGCACAGGCTGGCGGACAGGAAACGAGCGTGGATTTCCTGGCAGGAACCTTCGCAGCCCAATAGGGCAGACTTCTCCCCCTTCCCACCATCTCTTTCCCTTCTTTCTCTCCTGTCGGTACGCGGTTATCTCCAGCCCCTTGTGCCCTCCCAGGAAAAATGAGGCAGGAAATAGACAACATGTTGTTTCCTGTCAACAATGCCTTCCTAATAGATGGTGAGATGCGAGCTTTATGAGAACGACCCCGACAGCTACAAGATTCCCAGCGATGACCTGGGCTGGGTCGGAGGGAGAGGAATGCGGAAAGGACTTTGCCAAGAAGCAGCGTGCGGTTGGGGCTTGGCTGTGTGTCTGGGAGCCGGAACCCTGCCCGAGCTAATCTCAGATCTGGCTCTGATCGCCAAGTGGTCATGGGCCGGGGGGGACGTGGACACTCGTCTCCCTCCCTCTCTGCCTCTCAGGCCTGAGGTTGAGGATGCTTGTAAGCCTCCTTCCCCCAAGGCCTAAACATGGCGCACTCAGGTGGCTGACCCTGGAGCTGCCAGGGTTCCAGGGGCAGCTATGACCGTGGCCATGAGCGGTAGCGGTGGCCTCCCTCAGCGCACCTTGCTCCCCTCCCAGTTGCAGGGTGGCTGAGTTCTGCCTCCACCAGACAGGTCCCCTGCCACCCTCCCGCAGAGCAGGGGCTCCAGGCCCAGACCCATCTCAGCCAGCCCGCAGCCCACACAGATGGACCCTGTCCAGGGACACAGACGTCTTCAGGGTGCAGTGGAAGGAGAGGAAAGGGCTCAGGGTTTATGAAAATGCCTCCTTTCCCATCCTTGGAGCCGCCCACCTACCTCAGAGCAGCTGCGCTGTCCCCTTCTGAGGCAGGGAGGGCAGGGTCTGCGGAGGAAAAGCAGCGACAGAGCCACTCACTTCCAGAGCTGAGCTCAGGACCGGAGCTGACCTTGGGGCCACGTGGTCCTATAGAAGCGCTGACCACAGTTCAAAACATCATATGTGTGGTTTTGATAAGTGCCCCCCACCCTCCCCCTCCCCCTCCCCGCCCCGGGACTGTGCTTTCCACCAGGGCTCCTCACCTTTTCCCAGAGCCCATGGCAGCCCCTGGCACCTAGTCAGTGCTCAATAAACATTGATGAAGTGAGTGAGTGAATGAATGAATCATCTAATTGAGAAACTGCCCTGGTTAAGTAACCATTGGAAACAGGACAGAAATCTGCCATTTGTCCCCAGTCCGAACACTCAGGGTCCCATTGCCTTTCGCCTGTTGGAAAAGGCAGAGTGGAGCTCCTGGTCCGACACGGAGGGACCGCAGGGCACTCGGCGGTGCTCTCTGGTCCTCCGCTTCTGCAGGAAGGAGGGGAAGGACAGTGAGGTGCAGCAGTGGCTGGTTTCCTTCAGAACTGAGCAGAATGAGTGCAAAACCAAAGCGCACTTGGCTGTGGCTGGGACCCAGAGCAGCGAACCGAGACGGGGTCCTCATCTCGTGAACGCAGAGCCACAAGGCAAGCAGAGGGCAGAGAGCCATTCAAGTCCGCGGGAATCTTAATTTTCTTAAGAGCAAATGTCTTTAAAATGCATCATCATCAAGTGAGGATTGCCTCTGCACGTTCAATTTCAGACTCCATCAGATTCCGGGGCGATGAAGCCATCCGTTTCGCAAAAACGTAAAAGTGAAAGGGAAAGGAAAGAAGGAGATGGTTTTAGCGTTTACCCACCCCCCCCAAAAAAGGCAGAAGTTTAATCTCCAGAGCAGGGTTTATAAATAGACCCCCCAAATCAGTGAGCAATAAAAATTGATGGCTAAGCAAAAATAAAAGTTCTCATAGAACAAAAAGATTCTGAAGAGCCCTCATGTACTCGGCTCACGGAACCGTTTCCAGATGAGTTTATGCAATGACCAGAATTGAGTTCCTGCCAAGGACCAGTGGCCCGTACCCGGCACTGTGTTTTGTCAGCAGGTTGCTGATGCCAGGCCCTCCTGCCAGCACCCTCCCGAAACCCAGGGACCCCAAGGCCCTGGGGCTATTTGAAAGAAAGTCAACCCAATCCCTTTAACAAGGTCCTACTACGTCCAAGGATGGACTGGGCTTTTAGGGGACCCCACAAGTGAGCTAAAAAAAAAAAAGCCAGCCCATTCCTTAAGGGGGTTTATTGTCTAAGAAGAAAATGGAGCCAGGTACCGCTGCCCCAAATTATAAATCATAGCAGGAGAATTCCTCCATAAGAGACCTACACAGCTCTGGTCCATCTTGCGAAGAGAGAGGAGTTCATTTTCCATCATAAAAGCAATACAAATAGGGCACTAGGAAAATACCGAAGAACATAAAGAAATTTTAAATAATCTGTAAACTACCAACTAGATGTAATCACTGCCTACCTTTCAACCTATTTCCTTCCAGCCTTCGCATGTACATAAAAGTATTTGTTCTATAAACGCCTGCATTGTTCAGATGTTCGGGCACGAGCAGGCGCGGGGGCCATGGGGCGCCCTTGGCGGGTGCAGTGTCTGAGAGGGTGCATGTTTGTCCCGTGGCCTCGCTCTAACGGGCCGGGCCGGGCCGGGCTGGGCCACTGCGGACGGACGGCTGGAGCCCAGGACCCGGTGGTGTCACCTGGGCCCAGAGAAGTAGCACTTCAGCACTCTGCTTACCAGGAGTGTCTGAGAGCAGTTCCGATTCTTCCGGTAGATAGGTTCTGCCAAGTGAACTTACTGGGAAACAGGAGAAAATTCTAAAATCTTCTGATACTTACGCCAAATTGGATTTCCAAATGATTGTATCAATTTAGACTGCAGGCCATCGAAGAGATTGCCTGCTTGCTGCCTGCTGGCCAACCTCAAGTGCTATCATTTTTCAGAATTTCTGTCCTATAAAATTTTTAAAAAAGAAGAAGTCCTTTGCCATAGGTGTAATCGGGAGCTCTTCTGGAGACAGTGGGTTTGCCACGGGGCCTGACAGGCACGGAGAGGGTGACGGTGGAGAGGGGTGGGGATGGTGCTCCAGGCCCAGGAAGCTCTATGAGCAAAAGGTCAAGGGCAGGAATGGGCCTTCACAGTCCCAGGATGGTGGGCAGTCCCATCCGGCTTCATGAGGGAGGGTGCAGGGTAAATTGGGAAGAATCGGGATGATAAGAAGGGCCTTGCATGTCCCTTCTTCAGCCTAAGTGGGCAACTTGTGGTTTACTCACCAAAAATGGAGAGATGTTGATACTTGGGAGGGTCCATCTTCGCGCTGGAAGACTCCTCTCGCTGGACACGCTGCAGGGACTGAGGAGGGGCCAGCAGCATGGACCCCCGGGCTGAGGTGCCCCTGGGGGTCCCTGGAGAAGGGGATGGCGCTGGGTCTTCGAGGATGGAGACCCCCGGAAGCAATGGTGTCTGCGTATGCGAGCTCCCTTCCCCACAACGCTGTTAGCTCCCCAGGGCGGGGGGCGGGGTCTCCCCCTCTTTTATAAGGAGCTCCTAGCACCCGCACACAGGACGTCTCCCGCACATCCTCACTGACTGAATGAGGGCTCCGCCTCATTTCCCTCTCTCAGCCAACACACCAGAAGCGCCAAATGAGCCAGCACCCTACCTGGACCTCCGAGCACCCAGATGCAGCCTTGGCCCCAGGGCGCCCCCAGGGGAGAGAGCACCTCGGGGCCTGCAGGTCTGTTTCCAGTGCCTCCCCCAGGGACCCCACAGACCAGAGCAGAGAGGTGGGGGTGGGGTGGCTGCCCAGCCCCTGGTAGTGGTGAGTGCGGTCATCAGCCTTCGGCATGTTCTTCCTCGGGAAAACGCCGTGGTCAGGGAGAGGCTGCGACTCAGATGGAGGCTTGGGAGGACAGCAGTGTCGGTTGGTATTTGTTGGCCACAGGGAGCCACTCACCGTGCTGGATGCAGGTGGTCATGCAGAGGGCACTGAACTGGGGGGTGATGGCAATATGCAGAGGGCTGACGCCCGGCGCAGGAGGCGCAGGAGAAGGTGGTAGCCCAGTGAGTGACAAAGAGGGAGAGGAAAGAGGAGCCAGCAGTTAGTTCCCCAGTGCACCTGAGTGCAGGGAGCAGCGGTGCTTGATGGGGGGGTGAGGGAACGCGACCAGAAAAGGAGGAAGCTGGAGAAACCTCCCCCTCTCCTCCCATGTCCCATTTCTGGCCAGTGGTCCTCATAGGCTAGAGTCAGTGCCCCCCACAGACCGAGAGCTAGAGGGCTGGGGAGCCCGCAGATGTGAGCCATGCAGGCCAGCCTCTCGGCCGCAGAGCAGAGTGCAGAAGGGCGAGGTGAACCTGGAGGCCCGGTTGGAAGGGCCAGCCCACCCACAGTCAGCAAGTGGCAGAGGGCGTGGGATTTGCATCCAGGTCCTTGATCACCATCTGGCTGCATCCTGGTATCTCCAGGAGAGCATGGGGCCTGGCGCGTCACAGGCTGGCAGTGCCCCTTTGTCACTTGAGTGGATGGATGAATGGATGGATGGATCAGTGGATGGATGGGTGGGCGATGGATGGAAGGATGAGTGGATGGATGGGTGGATGGATGGATGGATCAGTGGATGGATAGGTGGGTGGTGGATGGAAGGATGAGTGGATGGATGGGTGGATGGATGGATGGATCAGTGGATGGATGGGTAGGTGTATAGGTAAGTAGATGGATAGACCGATGGGTGGATGGATGGATAAGTGGATGGATGGGTGGATGCAAGGATGGATGGATGGCTAAGTGGGACGCATATGGACATTGGAATCAGACTTGGGTTTAAGCTTCACCACTTAGGACAGTGTGAGCCTCAGTTTCCTGGGGTGTGAAATGTGGGTGATCACAGCCCCTCCCTGCAGCCCTGGTGGGAGAAGCCCGTGAGATAATGCACACAGAACGCCAGGCACCAGTGAATGCTAACGACTGCTGTCACGGGTGACAGAATGCACATCTGAACGCGCTCACCGCGTCCTGGTGGCTGGACTGGGCCTGGTCGTTTGCCGTAATCACCTGATATTTGATGTGAGGGGGGTGGGGAGACAGGTGCAGAGGGGCAAGTGAGAGGATTTCCCCGATGTCGAGAGAGGCCCAGCCCCTGCACCTTGCTCTGCGTGTGAAGAGGCCCCTCGAACTGCATTAGTCACGAGCACGGCATCAAGCAATAAGTTAATTTCTAACTGTGGCACTTGATAAATTTTCCATTTACCTCATTAGTTTTTACAGCCTGCTACATTGGTGAGAACACTTCCAATTAACCATATGGGAAGCTTCAGTATGGAATCACAACAGCTTCTTAAAATGTGTTATTTAACCAAATAAGAATCACAGCCCCCAGAAATAAAGATGCCTGGGACCAGCCCTGGAGTCTCAGGAAGAAGCGCTTCCAGGAGGCTGCCCCTCAGGGTCCTGAGTCCCGCTCACCCGGAGGGGGAGGAGCCGAGCTGAGCACACCCCTCCTGTCCCTGAATAGACTCTGGGACAGAACCAGCAAGGGGCCCAGGCACCTGGCATCAGGCCAGAGCACGAAACTGGGTGTCAGGGGGCTCCATCAGGAAATCTAACCAACAGCTATAGGCACTCTTCCTCCTTGGTTTAGCTATTAAGTGTTTCTCAATGTTGTATCTCGCTTGATGATCACAGAAGTCTATGAGATGGGAGGCAGTCTCCCCGCTTCACAGCTGGGGACACCAAGAACCAGAGAGATGCCAGGACCTCCGAGATCAAATGGAAGAACACGGTCAAGCTGAACCCGCTTGCTCCATCCCAGAACCTAGAACAGGCCCAGGCTGGAAGGCCTGCCTCTCTCCTGCGCTTTCCCAGGGGTCCCGATTGCACTGCCTGCAAACCCTCCGGCACCAACCCCCCTGACCCCAGGCTGAGCTCGTGCCTAGGGCTGGGCCATCCAACATCCCTGCCCCCTGACGCGGTGAGCGGTCCAAGCCCTGGGCCAAGGACCCGAGTGCATTCCCAGGAAGGAGTCTGCATCCCGAACTGAGAAAGAGGCATTTGGAATTCTGCCCTTGGACTCCGCTGGAGATGCCGGCCTGGAGATCCTAGCAGCCATGTTCTTGACCTTGAAAGGGAAAGTGGTAAGATTGGACACAGCTGCCACGCAGAAGCTGACAGATGTGGGTGGGCTGTGGGGAGAGGGAAAGCGAGAACTGCGGAACACCTGACGATGCTCTGGATTGAGCCATCCCTGAAACTAGCGCCGTCCCATCCTGCCCCAACTTTGCTACATGGGCCCATCATCCCCTGATCACACAGGCCCCCTGGAGTAGGCTTCCTGCCACTGCAGCAGGAAACCTAAGTCTCTGTTTCCTCAACTACTCGCAGACTTGGGTGGGCTAGACTGCTTGTTCTCAGACTGCCCCCCTGAGCACCGGGAGACCCGCAGGACTGTGGTGTGGGATGGAGAGGCGTACTTGGGGCTTCCAAGCGAGGCCTTCTTTGATTCTGAATCTCACCTAAGTGTGGAAACTACCGGCCCAGTGACCCATCCAGCTGAGGCCCCAGTCCTCACACACGGCCGCAGGAAATACCTAAGACTTAGAGCCACAGGCACCTTCTCTGAGTGGCTCTACTTGGGGGCCGCCAAGCCCCTCCCCCTTCTTTCACCCTCTGCAGTGAGTTACTCAGAGCAGCTTTGCTCTTCCAGAAGACGGGGCGCATGGCCCCGCTGCGGACTCCAGACCAGGGCTCCGCCATGATCGCGCATGCTCACCCTCTACTCGGCCTTCACCTGCACGGGAACGTAGGCGCCAGGCTTCTGACCTTGGCTGTCTGTCTTTTTCCCTGGGGGGAGCAGCCCAGGCTCCAGACTGCAGGTGGGATGACCCCGGCTCTGGCTCTGAAGCAGTTGTAACACTCAGATCTGCCCAAGTGAACAAGTGGCTCTAAGAATTTGGACCTTTCTTACCCCCGGCTTCTGGGCCCTTACCACATCCCTCCCCGCTCTGCCCCTCCTGTCCTAAGGGTGTTAACAGTATCCTGCGATTGCTAACTTCTGGGGTGACGGCTGGGGAGCCTCATCATTCCCCTTGGCTCGCCAGCTCCTCTGTCACCTCCGTAAGCAATCCCTGCATTGATTTCCTCTGTTTTAAACACCTAGAATCGTCCATGTTTCCTGGCTGGACCGAAGTGAGTGCAACGGTCATCCTGAGGCTTCGCTTGCGTGGTTCCAAGATAGCGGCCACAGCGCCAGCCATCACGCCCCTGCCGCAGCCACACCGAAAGTCAAAAAGGAAGACAACTTCTCTGTGCTTGCTTCTTTTTGCCAAGAAGGTAACGTCTTCCCAGAATTGGGCGGAGGTGAGTCAGTGCCCCGACTCCAGCTGGAGGGCATGCTGGGAAAGTGAGTCATGCCGCATTTTTAATCCTGAGAATGCGAGACAGGCACTTCCAGCAAGAAAATGGGAGCAGAGCTATGACTGCTGAGTGACAAACCAGCCATGTCCACCACAGTCACTGGCCTGTGATCACAGCCGAGCCACTTCCTCCCTCTGGGCCTCAGTTTGCTCATCGGGAAAATGGGGAATTCAGTGAAATCAATGGTTTCTGAGCCCTTGAGTTTCAAGGCACAGGGAAGTGGGGTCTGAGCAGGTGGGACTCTTCCCCAACTTCAACAAAAGCAGCCTCGTTTGGTGTTTGTGGCAATAAAAGAATTCTGCTGGATTCCTGATTTCTCACCCCTCCCCCAAGGGCCAGGTTTCTAAGTTATAGATCAATTTATAATAATGAGGAAATAACCAGGGTGATGTTCTTGCTAATAGTGATCCATTAACTTTGGGGGTTATTCATCATAAACTTTGGAGAATGATGAAGCTCCTTGGTTTTTTTTGCCAATGATCAGCAGTCTCCTTGATGCTGCAGACTCTGGGCCACAGAGCCGAAGACATTTGCCCTGAAATGTTCTGTTCCCCCTCTGTTCTCTTCTGTTGCAAGAAGGCAAGCCCCTTACGTATATACAAATATTTTAAACTGTTTGGCTTGCACAGGGGGATTGGTGTCTGCAGATCTTTCTCACCGGCCTTGACACTGACGGATGGCCTCAGAGATGGTCTCAGAGAGGGAAGACTGTACATGCTCTTAATAGATGGCTCTTCTCGTCCAGAGGGGCTTGCCCCCTTGCAATCTTCCCTCCTGCCCTTTGTGGGTTTAATTCTACAAGTGCCGTGCTGGGACAGCACCCGTTTTACTCCCGATGTCCCAAGACCTCTATGGATGGAGGGCTCACGGGCACGACAGGGAGGCCCTGGGGTACTGGACCTTGGCCACGGCTCAGTCCTCCACTGGGAAGAGCCAACAGCATCTGACAGGGGTCTGCGAGGACTGCTCATCGGACGCCTCTCCTGCCCGCACACTCTCAGAAGACAATTCCAGCCTCCTGGGTCAGGGTAGCACCTTCACTTGCACGTGCTCTGTGGGCTCCTCGAGGCTGCTCTGTTCTGTAGCGCCTGGCACTCTGCCTGGCATAAGTTAGACAGGACGGGTGATGTTCCCAAGGCACCTGGGGCCCAAGAACCTGGTTGAAGAACCTGGGGCCCAAGGAGGCAAACTGGTTCACTGTCTCACCCAGGGTCATGCAGGTAAAAACAAAAAACAAAAAACAGCAGGTTCAACACAAATTCAGCTTCGAGGATTGTGTGGAGTTGAGAATCCACACAAGGACAGATGCTCACGCAGGTTCTGACTCACAGGACACGCTCCACTGGTCCCACTTCTGTCCCCCCACCGCTTCCACTCTCCCCGTGGCTCTGGGTTGCCTCTCTGGATTCAACAGAGACAAAGCGCATGGGCCCAGGTGTTCCCAGCCTCCTCGCTGGGCTCCTGGGACTTTCAGGAGTCTGACACAAGCCAGCTTTTATTTTTCAGTAACCCGTGGAAAACAGGAATACATCTGTCTCAGCTCAGGCTGCTACAGCAACGTACCACAGACCGGCAGCTTATCCAACTGTGTCACCAACAGTTCTGGAGGCTGGAAGTCCGAGGTCAAGGTGCCAGCATGGCTGAGCTCCAGGGAGAGCCCTCTTCTGGGTCTCAGACTTGTATTCTCATGCCATGGAAAAGGCAGAGCTAAGACACTCTCCGAATAAGTACCCAAGTCCCGTTCAGGAGGCCCCACCTTCGTGACCTAATCACTCCCATAGGCCCCTCCCCCTAATACACTGGGGGCTGGGATTCAACAAATGAATTTCAAGGGGGGACACAGGCCTCCGGTCTGTAACACGGTCTCATTAGGAAACATTTAAATAGCGTGGATACAATAATGCAAATAATCAATCATACAAATAATTAAACTCAGGTCCCCGAGAGGCTCTCACCTGCAGTTCCAGGCTCCTGCCCGAAGGAGCTACTGGCATCCGTGTCACGTGGACACATCCAGATCTATTTCTGTGCATTTACGAATGTATGCATGTAAATATCATATGAAAATATGTAGTGGAGGTTTGTTTTATGTGCTGGGATTTCATTCATTTAAGTGGGGTCAAAGCGCCCACCTTCTCCTGCAACTTGCTTCCTACAGAACGTTCCGACTCATGGTGCTGACATCGGCCTCGTTGGTCTTCTCTCTGCAGCCCAGTCGGCTCGTGCTTAGTATGGGTGGGCTGTGCTGAGTGTGACGGGTCCCTTATTGAGGGCAGATGCTATTCCCCACATCTCGCTGTCAAAAACGATGCGGCGACGGGCTTCTTGCTCATGAATGAGTACTTCTCTGGAAGAAAAAAAAAAGCGAGTGTTTCTGTAGGAAAAAGGAAACCGTAAACTAAGTTGAAAGAGAAGTCAACTGGGAGAAAATATTCGCAACATATACGACAAAGTATTAATGATTAGATTATATGAAGGAATGCTTCAATTTACTAATAAAAATAACCCAAAAGAAAAATGGGCAAAGAACACAAACAGGCAATTTGTCGAAGAAATACAAATGGCTGATATGCATTAAAAAGAGTCACCAGCCCTGGCTGGTATGGCTCAGTGGATTGAGCGTGGGCCTGTGAACCAAACGATCGCGGTTCAATTCCCAGTCAGGGCACATGCCTGTGTTGCAGGCCAGTTCCCGGCAGGGGACGCACAAGAGGCAGCCATACATTGATATTTGTCTCCCTCTCTCCTTCCCTTCCCCTCTAAAAAAAGATAAATAAATAAAATCTTTAAAAATTTTTTAAAAAATAGAGTCACCTCATCTCACCAAAACCAGGAAAAAGTGAACCACAGCAACAATAAGAAACCTTTCACACTCACTGAACTGGCCCAGATTCTCCACTGAACGTCAGTCATCGGCAGGAGTCTGGGGAGATGGTGTTGCCACGCGTTGCCAGGTGCACACTGAGCCTGTCGCTGTGGAGGCCAGTCCAGAAGCATCTTACACTCTCGGACGTGCCCGCCCAGGAGCCGGCAATTTCCCGCCTTGGCTTTGCGGTGCAGAACAATGGTGCTGGCTGCTTTATGCACAGATGTGGCTGTGGCTTTGTCCCAGCCACACACAGAGCCTGCAGTCCAGGTCAAAGTCGGACGCCAGAGGGCCTGGGACGGAGCTGGCAGGAGCTGTGTGCTTGGCACATGGCCGTGACTCAGGGACTCCTCCAAGTTGCTGGCCACAGACAGGATCAGCATCTTCTGCCCAGCGCTCCAGTCTCTAGGCCTCTGAGCAAATGCTCCTTGTTCCCAATGGGGGCAGCAACACTCTGGGATGGCAGAGGTGTCTCATGGGCTGGGTTAAGGTGGTCCCAAAGAGACCACACCCGTGACATCCTTTTTTGCACATTCTCAGTTTAACCGAAGTGCCCTAGCCCCGCACTAGCACCTGGCTGGTGGCCAGGGCAGCAAGCAGCGCTGTGCTTCTGCAGTGGGCAGAGCGGGGCTCCCCACCCCTCCACAGCTGCAACCCCCAGGCTCGGGCAGTTAGTTCCCTTGGGCAAAAGGCATCCCTGGCAGGCCCGACACCACACCCTACCGCCGGGGACAGATGGCTCTGAGTTAACGCCCCACCTGCCTCACAGAGACTCCGTCCCCTCACAAAGGACTCGGGCCAGGCTCCAGCTGGGCTGTGCCGCCAGATTATTTACTGGGGCCTTTTGGTCCCCTCCTTGCCTTATCCCTGGAGGACGGCCATCCAGCCTGGGGCCCACACAGCAGCCTTGCAAACCCCGTGCTTTGACGGGAGCCCCACCGAACCCTGGAAGAGCCGTTTGGGGGCTTCCTTTATAAACTTGGCACCGTTCTGTGACAGTGACTCAGGGAGCAGAGGTGAGAGACAGCCGGCTCCTTGTGAATGTCACAGGCCTGTCCAAGGATGGGCAGAGATAAAAGCCCACGAAGGCCACAACATCCGTTCGTGTGAGTGAAAGGACTCCCCATCAAGTCACACGAGAATCAACTACTCAGAGTCTACCAGAAGCCTAACAGGCTGGCGCTCTCCCGCTACACGGACATTGGGCGGAATGGAAGACACAGGACTCCAGAAGCTTCTTTCCTGGGTTCCCAGCCCTGGCCTGGGGATGCCTCATCGTGTCCAGCCCACTGGTTCTGAGGCTTCCTCAGCCGCCCCCCCACACACACAGACAGGCGCCCCCCTCCTTGACCAGGAAGCCAGAAATCTGGGTTTCACACATGTCCTCGCTGCCTGTATCAGACTCTCTGTTTAAAAAAAAAAAAAAAAGATCTCAAATATCCCTGCAAATACTTCCTATTTTCAATAACATGGTATCAATTTACAAACAGAGTAATGATCTCTGTTACTTTTCAGGAAATTATGTTTAATATACTTTACTGGAGCGAAGGAGGAACAATCTAATTGGAAGAGCCGCACTGAATCGTATTTAACCTCAGATGCACTAAATGGAGTGTCTCGGAGATAAGTTATGGTTTTTAATTTAACGTAAACTATTCTGTGCATAAGCACTGTGTTTTTGCCACTCTAATAACGACTGGTTTGGGTTTATGAATTATTTTTCCGATCATCTCTTTTCTCCCGTGAACACTCCTGGTGAATGTTAAAACAACCCGGACGTTTTCCCGCAGAGAATCTGAAACGAAAGATGGTCCCGGCCAGGCAGCTCCACTGTCCAGGGACATCTGTGCCTCAGAGGTGCCGCGCCTCCCCACTGGGGAGGGTCCCTGGTTTTTGCGACGTGCCCACATCTTGTTGCCTAGGATGCTCCTATGCCTGGCTCGCTCCTTCACTGCTCGGACTGATGGGTTCCAGCCGCCACATCCACACCTTCTGTGAAGCTACGTGCTCACCAAGATTCATTGCTAAATGGAAAATATTGAAATTTCATTGTTCGTACACTTCATTTGCAGGGATGATCCCAGGAAGATGTAGTCTGTGTCCGAAGTCCATCATTTGACGGTGACCAGAGGGAAGGGCGATGGGAGGAAGCACGTGGCAGTGTGTCACAGCCCAATGAACTGGCGCCACTGTGCCTAAGAAAGCTGCTTATTCAGCCCACCCCACGGCCTGCCAACATCGGCTTCTTGGGGGTCCCCTGTTCCCAGCACAGGTGTTGGCGAGTCCTGTGGTGGCCAGCCTGCTGTTCCGCTTTTCTATGTCCCTGTCTCTTCTTTCATTTATTCATGAGTGGGCACTGATTGGATTTTTTTGCCAACTGGGCATCTATGTCCCCTCATTTGGGTAAGACTGCCAGTTTCCTTTCGGGAAGCTGTCCACTCTGAGCTTCGGGTAGGATGCCCTGGGAGAGTATGTGACTGGGTGTTAGCCAATGAAACTATGGCATTTCTCTGGCTGTGATGATTGGCCCAGAATGAACTCATGACTTCATCAGGGCCAATGCCATTCCACCAGTCTCTCCTGGGGAGGCTGGGGCAGATGCTGGCACTTCCTATTCATCGTGGAAGCTGAGAGTGCACAAGGCTGGAGCTGCAGAAGCCCTCATGCCCTACAAAGAAAGGGGACAACAAGCAAAAGCCATGGGGGATGCCTGAGGGAGAGATGAGAAGAGTCCTGGCGATGTCCTTTGGGCCCTGGATCAAGCCATACCTGAAGCTAGAACTGCTTTTAAACATTAGACCTTTTCATTATATGAGCCATAGATTCTGTCTGTGCTTAAGCCAGTGTGAGTCAAGTTTTCTCTCAGGGACATTACATCTTAAGTGAAATGGTGAGAGGACAAATCTGGGAGGCATTCGTTCCAGGGGATCCATGACAGGCCGTGGGTGGGTTCCTGCCCCCCAGACTCCTGAAACTGCCCTATTAATGCCTGTTCATGTCTGTTCTTACACCTGGTTCTCTTGCCTCCCTTCGATAATTTATGCCACCTGATAGCCTGCCACTAAATTCATTTTCTGCTTAAGTGAGCTGGGTGTCGGCTCCTGCTGCTCATGAGAGATGCTCAATAGGCCACAGAGGTGGTTGGTGGGGCCAGTGTTCTGGCTCCAGGGCTCTCGCCGCTGTCTCAGGCCATGGGGGCCTGGGGACCTGGCTCACCTGGCGCACCTGCAGACCCGGGTCTTCATGCCTCAAGGAGGACAGAGCAGAAGGACAGACAGCTGTGTGAAAGAATCATGTTGCAGATGATTTCATTGATGTACATGTTAAAAAAACACAAAGCGATCAGTTGTTTATAGACACGTACATGTGTTGCAAATCACTACAACAGAATGGGGGATGGTCAGCAAACTCACATCAGTGGTTGCCTCTGGGGGTGGGGCAGGCAGAAAGGGAGCCACATAAAACATAAAATCAAACGGAGCCGCAAAGCTTGCCCCACCACCATCAGGCCAGTTCTCAGTCACGGGGGCTGCTTGGCTGAGATCTTGGCTGGGCCCCTAATGGGGGGCCTGGAGGGATGCAGAGGGGCACCCTAGCATCTGCCAGTTCATAGAACAGCCACTGACTGATGGTCAGGTGGTCAGGCCAGGACAAACTGGGAGGAAAGAGCGCGTCGGGGAGCTGCGAGAAAGAGGACCCCTGGGAGGGGGGCCTGGTGAAGGGCAGGCATGGGGACAAGACCCTGTGACACCGCGACCGTGATCTGCAGGACACCTACGGTCTGCAGGTCGGTTTGCAGAAGGATGCCTTATGGACTTGGAGCTCACCCATTATTCTCTTGTCTTTGTTTTAACATTGCACATTTTAAAAATAAAAGCCAAGGAAAACTAAAAAATGTGAAACAGGCTGAAAAGGCAAAGAAAAATATGACCACCCATCATCTCATCAAGCAGCTATAAATAACCACTTTGAACGTGTTAATGAGACACCCCCCATCTTGGCTACAAAAGGAAGATCCTCTCTCTCCCTGGGTCAGGAGGCAGCGCAGATAGAGAGCTCCGTGAGCGAAGTTGGAGGGTTACCTTTTGTGCAATGGTTTTTCCCTTTGGAAACTGGTTCGTGGCCACGGAGGGAACAAAAGTAATGACAGCAACCACGTGGCCATGCTTCCTGCAGACAGGCCCTGCTTGCAGCTTAACAAAGGCTAAGTCCTTGAACCCTCGCAGCCCTGCGGAGAGGGGCGCCGCTATGCATTCCCATTTTACAGAGGAGACAACAGAGGCCCGGCAAGATGAGATGACCCGCCCAGGGTTACACGGCTGATGTTTGTGTTCAGGTTTCGGAACTGCTAAATCTGGCTCCAGTGGGCCTTCCCGAGACAGGCCCCGCCCTCCCCACCCACCCCGACAGGGGTACTGCCTCTCAAGGAAGCTGACTTCTGCGGGTAACTCACCAGGTCTCTGGTCCTAGCTGCTCCACCCGCACAGCAGGGGAGCTCGGCCAGCACCGGGAGCCCTCGGCTCAGGTGAGGCTCAGAGAGGGCTCGGGACCTGCCCTGTCACACTGCTGAAGAGGAGGCTCAGACCCCTTCAGCCCCCAGGCCTTCCCCTGCCTGGCCAGCGGGGCCGAGGCCATGCGCTTTCGGGGCTGGCCCTCCCGCTGTCTGCCCAATTCAGCCGGCTCCTCTACTGTCACTTCAGGAATTTCCCACGCTGAGCCAGCAGCCAGAAAGGCCTTTATTTCTTTTCACATGTCTCCTTGCTCAGAGGGTGGCACGGTCCCCTTCCCTCTAGCCATCCCTGTGCCAGCCAGCAAGTTCATCTGAGCACAACTTTGTGCACCCAACCAGAGCATAACAAATTTAATAATTAAAGAATAATTAATTACACCTGAAACCCCTCACTGGGGGGTACAATTAGCCTCTGGCACCTTTAGAATGAGTTGCCAGTGACTAATTGTGCCCTCAAGGAGGCATTTGTAAGTACAATTAATTGTGTGCAAAACTGAACCCACGAATACTTGGGAACATAAAAATTATTCCCACAAAAAGAGCTTGTTCAGGCCCTTTCTTATTTCTTTATTTATTTGTTAAGCCCTGTGGTGCGTTCTCCAGTGCGCTCCAGATGCGCCAAGGTCTCCGTGGGAGGCCCCCGTCCCCCCCCATGAGGGTCACCCCAGCCTAGAGGGAACCCCCAGGCAGTGACATGCCAGTGACTTGAATAGTTACCTATCTAACACAGAATCACAGGAAAGCTAGAGCTTGAAAGGCAAACCCGGAGCTAAAGTGCAACTTCTCAGTCAAAGTCAAAGGCGCCCAGTTGGAGGGCTGGCCCCGGTCTCCATGGTCTCGCCCTTGCCCTCTGAGATGCCCCTGCCCGGGCAGCTTCTGCACCAGCCCCTGCAGGGCAGCCGTCGGAGGAGGACTGGGCAGTTGGTGTTGGAGTTGGACCTGCTCTGGCCGTGTGACTCTCCCACTCAAAGCGTCAGTGACGCCCTGGGCCCAGGGAGTCCACGCTGGCTGCTCAGGTGTCCTGCAAGGACCACAGGAACTCGAAGACCTCCCGCTGTCAGCTCCCAAACCCCGCACCGCTGCCTGACACAGTCCCCTGCACCCCGCAAGGGCCGACCAACCGCTCTCTGTGCCGCCCACAGGCTGTTCCCTCAGCTTAATGTGCCCTTCCAGCCACACACGTGCATGCACAACATGTACATACACATGCACACCAACGTGCCTGCAGACCCATGTGTACTTTTACACACATGCACATACCAACACATGTGTGTGCTGTGTGTACATGTACAGATATACAGTCTGCTCGTATACACGTGTGTGCACTCACCTGCATGTACACATATACACAGATAATAATATACATGTGCCTGTGCACACTCATGCACATATGTTGTCACGCGTCCTGGTTTTAGCCATTTTCCTGGGCTCGGCTCCAGGACCACCTGGGCTGCGGTGCCTTCCTGACCCCCTGCTCCCCGCAGCCGCTCTCTTGTCCTCTGGGCCACCGCCCTTCCCAAGCTCTCTCTGCTGTGAGCAGCTCTGACTCCCCTGTGGGCTGAACATCCCCCGGGACAGGTGGTGATGGTGCTTTTTGCACCCCGGACCCACCACAATGCCTGACACGTGGGGCATGTTCCGTAGGTGTTTAGGGCACGAAAGAATGAGCAACAGATGAACGAGGAAGGAGTCTGGCCCTTTCACTCCCGTGAGCTCCATCTGGAAGCCCCTTTTACCACACCGTGGGGGTCACCAAAGCAGGAGCCCCTGCCTGGGCCTGTCCGGACCAGCGGGAGGCGAGAGCAGTGGGAGAGCCCCTGGGGCACTCCTCCCACCAGGGAAGGGGGCTCGGCCGCTAGGTGCTCCCCCAGCAAAGGTGGGGCAGTGCGCTGACCCCGGAGACCACTCCTCCTGCCGGACAGATTTCTCCAGTGACCCAAAGTTCGCCCGTGCCGAAGGGGCCGTGCAGTGACTGCAGGGAGCCCAGGCTCCTGGCGAGGTCAACCGGGAAGAACCTCAGAAGGTGGCGGTGGAGGTGGAGGAGGAGAACGCTCAGACTGAAGGCAGGAGTTCAGGGTGGCAGGAAGGAAGAGGTGACTGACGGTGTCAGGGTTGGGGGGGGACTTACACCACGGCTGTGCTTGAGTGTGTGAGTTAGAGTTAGTCCTGAGCCTGGTGGGGGTGAACCGCGGAGCCACTGAGGACTTGGTGGCGGGGGGTGCGGGTGGGGGCGAGCAGCCCAAGCAGGAGGCCTTCGGTGCCGGCGGAGGAATCTGGACTGACTTGGATGGGTCCCGGCCGGCGGACGCTGGGCTTCTGCTTGTGCTCTTGCTCCACGTGTCGCCCAGTGCAACCCCATGGATCCCTCCAGTGCCACTCGGAGGTCACAGGACCCTACACTGCCTTTGGTCACTGCCTTTTGTCACTGCCTCCGATGTCACTGCCTTTTGCCCTTGCAGAGGGCGGAGCACCCCTCGGGAATCTCAGAGCCTTTGAGTCACTGCAGTGTCCCTCCTGAGTGTCCCCTCCAGGCACTGGCTCCTTGGGAGGGAGGAACCGCTCTTCACTTCCTGTCCGAGAGCCAGTCCATGGCAGGGAAGACATTTCTGGTCACGAAGGTGGAAGGAGAGCAGTCGAAGATGGTGGCGTCGCATCCGCCACCTGCAGCCTTGGTGAGAGGGGGAACCACGGGCGAGAGCAGCGCTAGGAAGCCACAGCCGCATCCTGGTTGTCCTCCTCTCATCGCTGGGAGGACACCCCCCTGCGAGGACACAAGCATTTTGTGCCCCGGGTCTCTGGTGAAAGACATTTGCCTTCCTTTGATTTTCTTTTTGACATTGTCTGTTGGTGTTTGTGGGGGTCTCAAGGGCTGCCACTCACCTAGAAGGCCCTGGAAATTGACCACAGAGCAGGACCACCTGCAGTTTCTGGACACTGGAAGGCCTTAATGAGTCCGGGGTACATGTTCAAGTGCGAAACGGGGCCAGCTGGCCCAAGAAAACCTGAACTCTGTGCCATCTTGCCATTCACCAGACACGCAGGACACACCTTTGAGATGACAGGCCCTGGACAGAATGCGTCAGCTATGGGGGTGGGGAGGGACAAAATCTTTCCCCAGAAGCTTCCACGTTTGAGGGAGGCATCCCAGAGGATTGGAGCAGTGCTCTAGGGATGCTGGGAAGCCCATGGCGGGAAACTCCTGCCTCTTCTTGAGGGGGCAGGCAAGTCTCCCAGAGGAGTTGGGCTCTGAAATGGGTTCTGCAGGATGAGTAGGAGCTCGCCAGGTGGGAGACTAGGAAGAGTGGAGGGAAAGAGAGAGGAGAGGCGGGGAGGAGTTAAGAAGAGAAAGAGAGGAAAAGCACTGCAAACTCACAGAGACGGCCTGCGGGGGACAGGGGACACGTGGGTGTGGCCGCAGTGTCGGCTGCGTGCATGTTCGGTGCTGGCTCCTTCCCTCCTTCCGTCATTCAGCAGGCATTTATTGAGCACGTGCTTCACGCCAGCCTGTGGGGTGGTGCTCGTGGTGCAGCTGCAGGCTCTTCACCCAGTCGCCGCCTTGCCTCATGAGCCTCGGTGGGCGTCCAGACTTCAGGGGTCGATCAGAGACCCTACAGGACCAGTACACTAACCAGCCAGAAGCCACTTCTACTTGAGGACTTCAGGGTTAGAACTGGTCACTACTGGCAGGTGCCACCTGCGTGCAGCTAGCTCCCTGCCACACCCTCCCACGTGTCCCAGCTCTTACCCTCCCCGAGACAGCCCTGAGGGCTGTGCACTGTGACTTCACAGCGCGCAGAAAGCTGAGGTCAGAGGGGAGGTGGCAGCCTGGACATTGGCTACCTGTCTGTAGAACTTCATTTTCTCAGGTGCGACCTGCTTCTTTCCCACAAAACGGAACAGAACAAGAGAAGGCCCCAGGATCCCTTTGGTCCATGTACAGGACAAAACCGCGACTTGTGATGCTTCTCGCTGCCCCTTGTTGCCATGGGCACCATGTCCCTCCCTCCTGGGACCTTCACTAGGAGCAGGAAAAATCTGACCAAGGCTCAGAATGCCCTCCCTTCGCAGGACAATGCTGTCTCCCTGCACTCTGCTCTGGAAAGTAGGCTCCAAATTTCACAAGTGCAGCCCAGCCCTCCTGTCCTCCTGCCCTCCAAGGGAGATGGTAAGAAGCTTCCACAGAGCCGCCGAGCTTCCCCAAGCCCTCGCACCGCGCCCAAGCCCCCCTTCTGGGCAGCTCAGGGCACTGCGGTTAGCTGGACAGAGGTCACACTCAGGAGGACAAGGCACGCCTGGCCCCGAGAGCCCGTGACAGCAGGCTATCAGAGGCCCCCCCACCCCATGAACGGTCACTGCGGAGTGAGCCAGCAGCCAGCATCCCCGGTTCTCACAGCTGAGGATGGCTCCCTGGCAGGTGAGTGACATCGACCCACCTGGGTGCACAGTGCAGATCCCAGGGTCTCCACGCTGACCCCCAGCCCCTGGACGTCGAGTGAGCTGAGGTCCTGCCCAGTTCGGAGCACCCTGCTTCCTGAGAGGGCAGCGCTCACTCAGCCGCCAGCGCTGAGGTTCTCAGACTGAGCGAGCTGCTGACACCGGTGTGCAGCGCTGCCCCCCCCCCAGGGGGTCCGACGTCACAGCGAGCACACACCCATCTGAAGTCAGAGACTCGACACACATTCTGCCAGCACGTGAGGATGAGTGCTCCAGGCCCCCTCGGCCAGCGGCCCCTCAGCCTGCTCCAGAAGCTCACCCACTTCCCCTGGTGGGTGGGCCACCCTGGCTCTTTTCCCTGCTTTCTGGGAAAACAGCCTAAACTGCCAAACGTATGGGTCAGGATTCCTACCTCCACTCTTTGCTGGAAACGTCTCGGTATAAGAAGTAGGACATTCCCAATGGCTTTCATTGGTCAAGAGGGGGGCAGTCACACACACAGAGTGGGTGGTGCTGGATTGAGCTATTTGGAAAGTGATTTAGTAGCCAGAACCAAGAACCTTAAAAATGCCCAAACTTGTTCAAAAAGTATGTCTCCACACAGGGGCGACTGTGCCAGCAAAAATTTTTATATATTCCTCTATAAATTATTAGGCAGATGTTCATGATATGTTAAGGGAGAATAAGAGATGAACATTTATAGTTATTATATATCATATTATTATATATGTACAAAAGGAAAGTTCTGGAAGGGATGTTAACAGTAGTTATCTGTGATGCATTTGCCTGGTAATTTTCACTTTAGATCTTTTGAAACCTGAATTACATTGAGGAGGTATTTCTTTTACATTTAGGAAAAAGGTCATTTTTATCTTCAAAAAAGAAAGAAGTATATATGAGTGACGTGAAATAAAATTTTGATGACAACAACAAAAAAAAACCACTGAAAGATGCAATGCCTTTGACTTAGTGGTTTCACTTTTGAAATCAGTCATAAGGAAATAAACTGAAATGCAAACAAAGCTGAAAGGCACAAAAATTTTATTTGCAGTAGCAACGTTAATAAAATTTATTAACAAAATTTCCAATAAATTCAATGGCAACCAAAGGACAACTTGTGGCAAACGATGGGATATTATGGACTATATTGGGCATTTTTTAAGAATTTGTATAACATGAAAAATAGGCTATGTCATAATAGTAAATGAAAAGCAAGATAAAAATAACCAAATTCGTCCTAAGGATAGAGGACCATGTACAAACACGCAAAATCGAGCTGATAAACAAGCTAAATCCCCAGACCACTTGAAAGCAGACCCCTCCCTGTCTCAGATTTCCTTCAAAACGCTGACAGCAGATTTTGCAGGAGCCGGAAGTTCCCACGATGTCTTTTGTGTGCTCACACCTGTTCCTTTACAGGTAAAGCCGGGTGACCCGGTGTTGGCGTGGCAAACAGGCTTCTCCTCCAGCATGCTGATGGCGCCGTTGCTGGGGAATAATAGCACAGAATGCGGCGTCTTCTGCACCCTCGGAAGCACTCCAAAAGCCGGCGCCTCCTTCGTCCAAACGGAAGCGTCACCGCTGCGGGCTGGAGTCTGGACCTGAAATTGGACAGCTGTGCCAGCCGCAGGACAGCGCTCCCACTGGGTGCCTGCTGCCATCAGGGACGCGAGGCTTGCTGGCTTCCGGGGTCGGGTCCTCTTCCCAGGACCCCACGCGGTGGTGCCGCTGCCCAACCCCCATCCCCTCGGGCCCTCACCTCACTTCCAAGTCTGTGCGTGGGTGGCACACTGAACACCCTGGAGCTTACAGAAGGGACAGTGCCAGTCACGTGGCTTTCTAGACCTGCGCTGTTGGCCGGTGCCCTTTGAACTTACTCCCTGTAAGCCATGTCCCTGAAAAGTCGTCAGGTGGGTCTGCATGGGAAAGGAAGATGACAGTGACAACGCTTTGCTTTGACTTCATCCTTTTGTAATTATGAAAACAATGCGTACATGTTTGATATAAAAAAAGTAAAAAGTACACAAAATGGGCGATGAAAGTTACTTCTTAGCTCCCCGAGTGTCACCTCCCAGCGTGTGACGTGATCCTTTGGGGAATTCCTTTTTCCTCTTCTAAGAATTGCTTGCTTCTGATTACAAAACCGAATCTCAGGCAATGGAGACAAACGCACAGAAATATGTAAACATCAGCTCCCATCCAGTGCCCAGGACGGCCCGAGTCCACAGTTTGATGTGTATCTTCCCATCTTTATTCTGTGCATATAAGCCTGAATTACTGCAAAGCAGAGATCTCGGTATAATTCTAAGTTCCAATTTGCCTTTTTAGTCTAACATGTCATGATCATTTTCAATGCCACTAAATGTTCTTACGACAAAATCCGTATTGGCTGCAGAGCGTTGCACTGGAACGTCTGTGAAAATCTGTTTATCCAGGCCCCTGTTGCCGAATACTTAAGGCCGAGCGAGTCCATGTTTCCACTTCCCTCAGCCACACTGTGACAAACCGCATGTGCCCTGAGAGCATCTCAGGGAACATTTCCAGAAATGGAATTCCTTGGCAAAGGATGAAAACACGTGGAAGGCTTTTTAAAAGCTTTCATTTGACTTTTAATCGTCCTTGCAAACACGTAACATTTCACTGAAAGGGTTTAAATTTACCACCTCAAACGTCTTGAGCATACAGCTCAGTAGGAGTAAGCGCATCCGCTTTGCTGTGCCACGGATCTGTGGGAGGTTTTCACCTCGAAAAGCTGCAGACTTCGTGCCCATCAAATACTCATCCCCCTCCCCAGCTTCAGCCCCTGGCAACCCCCTCTCTACTTAGTGCTTTTCTCATTGTGACTAGTTCGGAGATCTCGTAAAAGTGGAACCACACAGCATTTGTACTTTTGTGACTTGGCGTAATGCCCTCAAGGTTCACCCACGCTGCAGCAGATGTCGAAATGTCCTTCCTTTTTAAGGCCGAGTAATAGTCCATCGGATGTATATGCCACGTTTTGCTTGTCCGTCCATCCATCCATCCATCCATCCATGGACATTTGGTTGTTTCCACCTCTCCACTATTGTGAATAATAATCTAGTAAATATGAGCATGCAAATATCTCTTCAAGATCCTGCTTTTCATTCTTCCGTGTATATACCCAGAAGTGGGATTGCTGGACATATGGTAATTCCATTTTTAACCTTAGGAGGAAACTCCATGTTGCTTCCCACAGTGGCTGCCCCACTTTGCCTCCCCACCAGCCGTGCACCAGGGTCCCCATCTCTCCCGGCCCTCGCCAGCACTTGCCTTCTGTGCTTCCGGCAGAGGGATGGTGGCCGTCCTAATAGGCATGAGGTCCTATCTCCTTGTGGTTTTGACTTGCATCTTCCCTAATGCTGAGTGATGCTGAGCATCTTTTCATATACTTACTTATTAGCTACTTTTGAACCTTTGAATGCATATTGCCAAACCTCCCCCCAGAAATGCTGGGCCAGTTAAAACTCCCACCGGGTAGGTCTTCTTGCTTCCAGCCAACAGTGTGTGCCCGTCAAGTCTGAAACCTTCCCCGGAACACTGCAGATGAAACATGCAGAAAGCCGCTCAGATTTGCATTGGAATGGAAACAGCTTACACACTATCTTTGGACATAAAATTTCCTTGAACTGGGCAATGAACTGAGCTGACCTGAATTTTCTTCTCCTTCCAAAAGGCCTGGATCCAAGTGTTTGTTTTGTGGGGTTTTCAAGAATCCTCTTCCTATTCTAAACAGTTGCATGGCTCCCGAGTTGTACCATAAAGACTTCAATAGCCATTGGCCTTGGAGCATTCGGAGCATTCACATCAAAAGTCACTCCAGAAAGAAGCCCTCGGGTTTGAGTGACAAGCTGAAGAAAGCCCTGCCTTGTTCTTCTGGGTCCTCCACCCCAGGGCCCATTGTCTCTCTCTGCTGCTCCTGCCAACTCTTCCATAAGACAGTAAATATCAAAGCCCTGTGTATTGTAATGGGGGTTATTTGCAAATGGTATTCTTTCTTTTTTTTTCTTTTTCTTTTTTAATAGAGCTGTTCCTTGTTACTAAATGAAATTTGTTGAAAACTCTTTGAGAATCCTCATGGGTAGGCAGAGGCCGGACAGTCTGTTCTCAGCCACCAGCGGTGACAAGAAGAAAGCAAGAAAACATGACTCTCTCGGCTTCTTGCATTCCTCCCAAGGAGCCCTCTTTTAAAATTAGGGCTCTGCACATTTCCCGAGCGTATCTTCGTGTGAACTTACAAGTTGTGGCCACTTCTCAGCCCGGCCCTTCGCTCGACGTCCCGTTTCTAGTCTCTTGAGCCAAACGAATGCAGCTGCTCCCAAATGCAGCCCCAAGGATCCCAGACGGGAACTTCCAGAACTGGCGGACGCGGGGGGTGTCAGGCCCCCAAGAGTCCAGAAAACCGTCCAGGGCCTTGCTTGCAGGCAAGGGGTCTGAGGACAAGCTGCCCACCAAGTTTCACGTCATCGGCAAACCTATTATGTATTTATTTCTGTCCCAACTCACCATGAAAAAGTAAGGGAGCCACATTACGGGAATTCATACAAAACGTAAACTTTGCACAAGGAAACTGTGGGTCAACCAGAGCAGGCAGAGGCGTATTCCAAACGGGAGGATTGGAGGAGCGTTTATTTCTAAAGATGTGAGGGCAAAGAAGCCCCCCGGGGACAGTGCAGAACCTAGAAGGACAGCTGCTGCCACCTTTCAGCCCAAAGGGCAAGGAAAGATGGGAGCTACTGAAACCTAGAGAGAGAGAGACAGACAGACAGACAGACAGACATCTGGAGCAGCGACAGGAAGCCTGAAAGCACCGTGGTGCGGGCACGTGCCCCCACCCGGGCGAACCTTGAAGATGTTACACCAAGTGGAAGAAGCCAGAGGAAACGCTGCATGTTCTGGGATTCCATTTAGAGGAAACGGCCAGAACGGGCAAATCCACAGGCACAGGCGGCAGGTGACTAGGCTGCGGGAACGAGGAGCGAGGGGCGACTGCTAATGGGTTCCGGGGTTCTTTTGGGGCGACATTTAAAGGCTCTGGGGTTAGACGGTGGTGATCGTTGCACGACTGCACGAATAGACTGTCAACTGCCGAAAGGCTGTACTGTAAAGCGGTGAAATTTATGGGATGTGAATTAGATCTTAATACATTTAAAATGGAAGGGGGACATATGGCTTTGGGTGGAAAGGCAGAGTCAGCCCAAGACAACAACTGGTAGTGGGGTGGGTGCAGGTGGAGGAAGGAGAGGAAGGAGGGGGAACCTGGGGAGCTGCCCTCCTTCTCCTCCCTCTGGGTGGCTGTGGCTCCCATTGGCCACGCCCCACTGTAAGCCCCCAGGCAAGCGAACACTGGTGCAGTCGGTACAGGTCCGCCTCCCAGGGCAGAGCAGGGTGGGAAAGGATGCAGAGTGGATCTGGAGGGAAATGGGAGGCATCTCATCGAGCATAAAAGGGAAATAAGATTGTGTCAGCGAGACGAAGCTGGTGGTGAGAGTGGATCGAGCGTGTCCTGTAAGGTGCTGTCTCATTGCTAGAGCCCGTTCAGACTTGGGTGTGAGCTTCCCGGACACCAGCCTGGAGAAGGAAGTCGACCAGAAAGGGCTGCAGTTTCCACCAGGGAAACACACGCTCGAGAGGAGGCTGGTGCCCCGGAGGATGGGCCAGGGATGCTGTGTCTGACAGGTTGCCCTTTCGGCGTGGTGTGGGAACGACGCGCAAGGGAAGTGGGGGGAGCGTTCGCCCCTCTCTTCTGCCAGCTCAGGACTCACAGAGACTTCCCCGCCTGTGCTCACCCGGTGGGGGTGGACGGCTGCTCGCTCTGAGAGTCCTCTCAGGACCGTCCTGGGGTCGGGCCACTCCACGTGCATTTAACACCCCCGTGGAAATGGAATTAGTCCCTCTGGGCCTTAGTTTCTTAGTGAAACAAGGATGCTTAAGATCCACACCTCATCGAGTGGCTGTGAAGATGAAATAAAGTGATGCCTGGCAAGGACTCAGGGCTGTTCCCGGCACGTGGTAAGTGCTTCATAGATGTGCAGGGAACCACAGGGCTGACACAGGAATTGACAAGCCCTGCACCATCTTCTCAGTTCGACAGGAGAGGAGGAGGCCCAGAGAAGGGTGTGTTTCTCCAAAGCCACACGGTCAGAGGAAAAGCAAAGTGGAGAAAAGCAGCGCGGTGATTCTCCGCCGGGGCTCCCGGGCAGCGGGAGCCTCAGCACTGGGTGGGTGGGTGTCTGGTGAACGCTCAGGGCGGGAAGTCGTGGAGTTTCGTCTCCCCCAAGGCGCAGCAGGAGACTATTGAGGGCGGGGTCGGTGCCCAGTTCTGCTGGGTCTGTTTAGCGGCTGGCACAGGAGCCTGGCATAAATTAAGTACTTAATAAATATTTTATGTGTATTAATGACTAGCCTCTGAGGCTAGTTCCAAACAACTGTGTGAGAAAAGCCCGGTTGGGATTTGGCCCGTATCAGAAGTTAAGGTCTCAGCCCGCTTACAAAAGGGCCATGGGAAAATGGGAGCACTGTCTACCCAAGAAGTCCGGCTTCCTTGTAATGACACAAAAGTGAAAACGCCACTTCAGTTGACATGTGAGCCGATCCTAACGGTTCAGATTACCCTCTGGCCTGAGCTCGCTCATCCTGCCAGTGTATCCAAGGAAAACCGCACCCTGGGCCCCAGTGTTAGGCATTTACTCTGAACAAAATCCAGTTTCTACCTGCAGTGGGAGGGGGCTTGGGAGCCAGGGGCTCGGTCCCCCCGGGAACTCTGAGACGCGCACAGAGCGCATTTCGGAACTGTGTGTCCAAAAAGCAGGGGCCCAGAGCGCTTACCCACCACTCTGGTCCCCACCGATGTGGGCATGCCCCGCCCCCACATTCTCCCCTGAACCTCCCCTGCACCTGCCTGAGCGCCGGTCAGTGGGATGCAGTGGTGTCGTGGAAGCTCAGGGACCAATGCCAATGGCTGTGCCATCCGTGCATGACACATAGGCTGTCTTTCAAGGGGGACCTGATGGTGCCCAGGCAGTCACCCCATCAGCTACGGAAATCAGAGGTGGGTCCAACAGATTTGGGGAGTGGCGGGGCCAGCTACATAGTCCCAGGGGCGCAGTGCAGAATGAGAATGCAGGGTGCCCCGTTCAGAAATTACGAGGAATCTCAAGACAACAACCGTGGAGCGTTAACACCAGACAGAGAGCCCTGCCTTCTGAGCTCAGGCCTGGGACACGGCTAGGATCGCAGTGTGAGGCCAGCGTGGGAGCGAGCCCAGGGGCCTCCGCGCAACGTGCCTACCTGGTTCAGGTGCCAGGTGCCGTGTCGGATGCTTTTCATGTGCAGTAACAGGTAGTTGTTTGGACCACACCTTATGTCAAGCACATTAAACATTTCTCTCCAGCGAGAATGAGTTCAGACAAATGCAAGATACTTCCTAGACGAGGAGCCCCTAAATCCACACTGGGTCCACCACCTTGAGCGCTAACGTGACATCATGGCGTTCCTGGGCAAAGGTCTCCAGCCAGAACCCGGGCGCTGCAGAAGCATGTTGTCGGGGTTTTCCCGATGCACGGAGCTCTCGTTCGGCTGAGACCTAACAAGGACACAGGCTTCCCTGCCTCACCCAACAGAACCCTGCCAAAATGCTGCAGATAGGTCATAATCTTCTCCCATCATCGGGAAACCATGCATATGAAATTCAAAATGATTCATCAGGTCGTTAGGTCTCCGTGGTTATAGCTTCAGGAGCAATAGTTTCTGCAGGCCCCTGAGAATTGCAGACCCTCCCCAATCCGGGCCCCCAGACACTGAAGTTCCTGGAGCTCAATTGGGTGGGCACACCTTCAAGTTCACGGGGAAGCAGGAAGGCGGCCACACGGGGACTCAGGGAGGTCACAGGCCCCATGACAACCAGATGCACTGTGCGGACCCCAACTGGGTGCTGGATCAGAAACAATCCACAGAAGTAGTTCTGAGATAATTGGGCAAGTTTGAAAATGGCCTGGGAATGGGACCATGCTTCTCAAACTGTCTGCAGCAAAGGAGCAGTTTTTGCTTTTGTGGTTCAGTGTGTCTCAGGCTGGTGCTTTTGTAAAACATAGTTAGAGTGAAGTTCTTGCAAAATACATAAAATGCAAGCCCAGAGTCTTTATGTTAAACTTCATAGGTCTAAAATGACTTTGTCAAATTGCTATGGAAGGTCCTGAAAGCTTGCTTTCATTTGCAGTGCGAGTTTGCTGCCGGTCCGTAACAGCTAGTCTGCAGGTCGGCCGCAGGACGCCGACCACCCACGGGATCGCATTGCCGCAGCAGCCCCGGCATGACCAGGTCCTGTTAGTTTTCATAAATGTGATGGGATGTTGGATTTTTGTAGCAGGAGATCTTTCTTCCTGGGACATGCCGAAGTATTTAAGGGTCAAACATCAGGAGGTCTGCCGCCTAGTCTTAAGTAGTTCAAGAAAAGGTATTTGTGAACGGAGAGGGGAAAAGTGAAAGCAAATGTGATAAAATGTGCCCAAATGCTCCCACTAGGCAGGCCTCTGAGTGCTCATTGTACTATTAAATCAGCTTTTCTATAGATTTGACAATCTTGAAATGAAACGTTGGAGCAGGGAAGAAAAACTAGCAGAGAACAGCTTCATTTCTTCCCAGCACAGATTAAACGTGAGGGCGCATCCCCAGGTACGCAGGGGCGGGGGAGGGGGGGTGCGAGGCGCACGCACCCGTCTACACCCCAGTGAGCAGGCGAGACCGCAGAGCTGGGGAGGCCCAGGGGGCCCGGGGACCTGCACTTTCCACCGCAGGTCCACAGCTTATTTGCTCCGAGGCCTTGGCACCTGGACCAGCCTTGCAGCCTCAGCATCCTCGTCTGAAACGCAACGGCCGCCCTGGCTCATGTAAAACAGGACGCTTTCCTGGGACCGTATGTACGTTGTGAGTGGAGGGGATGGGCCAGCAGGGGCTCCCTGGCCAGCTGACCTGATGAACATGGGCCTTACGTGTGTATTTTCAGGGGGAAGAATGGATGAGTGATTTTTTTTTTTTTTTTTAACCTCAGAGTTCTCCAGGGAGGACGGACGCACTGAAGTCAGCCCCATCACAAGGGTGCTCTGCAGGCGACTGGACCGCAGGCCACATCAGGAGCGCTAGACCCAAAAACCAGTTGTAGCTGGAGCTGAATCATTTCCTGTGAGGATGGAAGTGTCCGTGTGCGGCCGTCCCAGGAGACTGTGTGTCTCCATGCTGCGTCCCTCTCAGCCATTCCCACCGTGGCCCCACAGCGGGCACGGCTGAGGGCTGAGTCACGTCAGTGCCCTCTGTGACTGCGGTGTTAGTCATGGCCGAGAACACGTCCAAAGGTCTGTGTGTCACCGGCCTGCCCGGCCACAGGAAAACTAACATTCCAAGCCTGAGCATGTGAGGAGGTGGCCTCCTGAGAGGCCAGGGACATTTTCGACTCACGTTGGCTTCGGTTTGACCCGATGAGTCACTCCCACAGAATTCTAGGCTTTTCCGGCCCCAGGTTCTACGGTGTGCACATTAAGCATGTTTTATCTAAGTATTTAAATTAGCTTCCCAAGGTGGTTGAAGCACCTTGAACTTGGAGGTTTGAAGAGCCACGCTGCACACTAGGCCTGCCACTCGCTGTGGGAGGAGCCAGCAGCAAGTTACTTGATGAGGACTGTCTATCTAATCTGCGGGGCCCAGTGCGAAGTGAAGATGCAAGGTTCCTTGCTCAGAGCTGCCCAGAATTTCAAGACCGCAGAGCAGTAATCCAAGGGCGGGGCCGCCCTTCTGAGCACAGGCTGCTGCCCCTGGGGAACTGGCACCGCACCAAGCCTCCGGGAGCCGCACCTCCGGGTTGACTCCCTCCCTTGAATCACGCACGGAGAGGATTAAACCAGGTGCTCCTTGGCCCAACGCAGTTTCCCTAAGGTCCTCCGACCTCGGAGGTAGCGCTTCGCTCGGGCCAGTGTCTGTCCCAGGGGCCAGCCCGGCTGGGACAATGTCGGTTGAATGGTCGGAGCGCCATACGTGTGCTTCTTCCGCGTGTGACACCACAGACACACATTTCTGCGGATCGGCAAGCTTGTCCTTGTTTTCCTAGGACCAGAGCGTCCTAGGACGCTGCGTTTCAAAGGATTCAGGCACCGGGTGAGTGGGTGCGTGTATGTGAGTGCGCGGTTCCCTAAAAATCGCAATCGAGGGGCTTAAACTTGAATGCCAATTAAGTTCTGAAAGAGAGCTTCTGGTAAAAAGCGCGGCAGAATTCCCACCTCCCGTCAGGACAGCCACGGAGAGCTCCCCGTGGTCGTGGTCGTGGGCCTGAAGTGAGCTGAGCCCCGGATGACAGAGGTACAGGGGTGACTCTGGAGTCACGTCCAGCTCCCTGCAACGCTGACGGCAGGGATCTTGAAATTCTCGGTGCACACAGCCAGCCCATTTCATTGCGTAACGCAGTTGCAGTAATAGGGACCCGCCACGATCCAGGGCCTCTGTCTTTTTCTGGCTGCCGTTGCTTCCTGGAAATGAAGCCCGAGAGACAGGAGTGAGGACCTCAGCGAGAGGCCCCTGCTCGCCGCCGCCCAAAGGGAGAGCCCTGCGCCACAGCACGGCCTGCGCCGGGGGCCTCTCCCAGGCCCTGGTCGGGGTCTGAGAGGCAGACAGGCTGCTGGGGTGGGGGGATGGGGGGTCGGGGCACAGAGCAGGGGAGGAACTAGGTCTTCCTACTAGAAGGCAGCTAAAAACGTGGGCGGGGGGCGGTGCGTGGGGAGAAGTGCCTCATAAACCCAGCACTTCACACTGGGGCTATAAATTTTTTAAAATGCAACTTTCGTTTGTAAACAATTTTTAAATTTACAGCTCAGCCGTTAGAACTCCCACATGCCCATCAGCCCAGTTCACCAGTTTTTAAGGTTTTGCCACATTTGTTTTCCATGAGTGTTATTTTTTCCTAACCGTTTGCTGCGTGTCGTTTCCCTTTGCCCCTTTATTCTTGTACAGTAGAAAAGCAACGTAACGATGTACAGGTTAAAACACCTTTAAAGATAACCTCAGATGCTACCTCCCTAATACCAATATGTTAAATTAAAATTAATTGACTCTCTTTGTCAGTTTGTATATATAACTTTTGTACAGCTGAAATCTCTCAAAATATAGTCACAGTGTAATTCATCCATCTGTCCTTCCTTCCATCCATCCATCCCTCCACCCATCCATCCAAGAAATAGTTCATCAGGCACCTCCCGCTGTCCAAGGCCCTACCACACAGATGAAGCCGTCACATAATCTCATGGTTCCAAAATGTGACAAAAGGCCACTGAGGGCAATTCTTGTCCCCTCTGTATTGTTTGTCCCCCCCCCAAAAAAAAGTCCCTTGCTGTAAGTCAGAGATGGTGATATGACTGGGATTTTTATGTATTTATTAATAATTTCCCACCTATGTCTAAAAAAAGCACTTTAGGTGGTAACAGTGAAACATATACACAACCCTACAGTTGATCAAAAAAGACTCACCTTCCAACAGCGTCTGAGCCAGTGTTTGCAAGTCCAGGAAGTGACCCTTCTGTCCCCGCCGAGCGTCGTCACCAAGCAAGAAGAGTCTGGTGAGCTTTACTTTCCGTAATGTGAATGATCAGAACAGTTGGTCCTGTGTCTCCCAGACGTCAAATTACGTGAAAATATTTCACGTGCCCTTTCAGACAACACAAGCCAGTCCTCTCCTACATCGAGTTCTCAGTCGCTTTCCACGGAGGAAGTACGTGCGGCTTCCTGGAGCGTGACAGTAGGCTGGTTGGTGCCCTGGAGTGTGGACTGTGACTTGGAGTGCCCCGTCAGCCAAGGCAACAAGGAATCACGGTTTACCCAGTTTTAATCTTCTGTTCAAAGCCAATCGTTAGTTTTTTGAGAGATGCCCTTTATTTTCTTCCAAAAGAGTGCAGACAGAGAAGGAGCCTCTGGACCGACTCTTGCTGTCCCCGAGCTGCCAGCCCGCCCTTGAGTGTGGGTGTGTGTTGGGGTGTGGCCGAGAGAAGAGACTGGACGGATGGCCTGTGGTGGCAGTGCTGCCCTGTGTCTGGCCTGGACAGAACCCATGGTTTCCCGGGGATGTGGAAAGGACCTGAAAGTTAGAAGGTGCTGTGCCTTCATGAGGGAGGTGGCCCTGGGGCGGGGGAGGGGCTGAGGGGGCTTTGGAGGACAAGGCAGCATCTGAGAGGGTCAGCTGTGCCAGGTCAGTAGGGAAAAGGCTGGGACCCCCGGAACAAGCCCTTGCCCTCTCCGTGCTGAGAATTACACCTGCGCCAGTTACAGCTGCCCTCACACTGCAGTACAGGGGCCCCCCGGGCCAGACCCCTCAACTGGAGAGCTAGGACCCCTCCCCAGGAGCCTTGGGGCTGGAAAACACCCCCTATCTGAATCCCAAATCCTAGTGCCCTGAAAGGAGGAGAGACACTCCTTGAAAAGGGGGAGAAGTCACTGCGATAAGGAGTTCGAACTTTATTGGCCAAAAGAGACTCGTTAGCAGAGGCCACTTAACCCGGAAGAAACGGAATCCAACCAGAAGGCAAGGCGTCTTCCCCGGCAACACGGCGTGGGAGTGGAGACTCCTGGGCAGATGAGCCGAGTCGCCCCCGTGAAGAACGAGCCTCTGCTCCACACCCCGGCACAGCGTGGCCCTTCCAGACCGCCCCCCCAGGGAGGCCTGGGTCTCCGGGTGGGGGCGTGGTGGGGGGGGGGACCTGAACAAACGGAGTGCTCGCTCGGACTTTCCTGCCTGACTCAGGCCACCAGGAAAAAATGACATGTGCCTGTCATAGGAAGTGACAGATGCAACCTTTTTGAAGTTTTTTCATTCTTTCTTCCTTAAAATGAAAGGAACATCATGTAGGACCCTTATTCTAATCCACCATTGTTCTGCCAACACAGCTTTTTGTTGGTGTTCTGAAATGGATCCTCAGGAGCCTTAAAATCCACCACGCTGTACCCACCTTTTTTTTTTTTTTTTTTTTTTTAGCATTTAATTCTTGGGCTTTCTTTCCTTTAAAGATTAGGTTGAAGGCTTATTAAACAAAGACAAAAACATTCAATAAGAAGATGATAATTTGTTTCAGAAGTAACTAACTTTACCTTTTCCGAATCTATACTAATGAAGATATGTGTATGCAAACAGAAGCCCTTCTTGAATGTGGGTGGGGGGGGGGAGGGGTGTGTCAGAGGTCCAACCCCAGCTTGTCACTGGCCAGCAGTGTGACCTTGGGGCAGGCACATTAGGTCGCCTCAGTTTCCCTCTCTGTGAAGTGGGGATAAGACCCTCATCTCTCCTCGGGGGCTTCCAGGAGGACTGAAGTTTCCCGTCGAAGGCTTCACCCAGAACCAGGTGGACAATCATTTGTTGCTCCTGCTGTTTTCATGACTGTTCTCATTTGCGTCTGTCACAGTCCCTGTGGGGACACCAGAATCCGAACCTGCCCCGGGAGACAGGGTCAGACAGAAGGACACGCAGAGAAGACTGAGAAACGGTCCTGCCGCCGCTCTGGGCCACGGAGGCAGCTCTCTGAAATGTAGTGTAGCACACAATGTTACCTTCCGTTACAAATTACCTTTGCATACAGTAATACATGTAAACCAAGAAGTTTGTAAGACAAAAGCTACTTTGTAACTTCTTCATCGTGCTGAGGTCCAATACACACACAGTTACCATTTTGTTCAGGTCTCAGTGCACAGCTCGGGGGCGTGAAGCACATTCACATGCCGTGCAGCCCTGTCCCCAGAACTTCTCTGCTGCCCCAAACCGAACCTGTGTGCCCGTTAAACAGCACCCCCCTCTCCCCCCTCCCCACAGGGCCTGGGAAGCTCTGCTCCACTTTGTGTGAACACGCCTCTACTGCAGATGCCACAGAGGTGGAGCCCCACGCTCTTCGGCCCTGTGCGTCTGGTTCATTTCACTTAGACTCATGTCCTCAAGGGTGGTCCATGCCGTAGGAGGTGTCAGCTTTCGTTTCTTTTTTAAGGCTGGATACTATTCCAAGGTGCCTATACCGCATTTATCCTTCGATGGGCATTTGAGTTACGGCCACTTTTTTGCTTTTGTGAGTGATGCTATGAACATTGTACACGTGTGCGAATATGTGAGACCCTGGCTTTCATTCTCGTGTGTACCCACCTAGAAGTGGGGTTACTGGTCCCTAGGATAACCCTATGGGACCCTTTGAGGAACCTCCAGGCTGTTTCCCACAGCGGCTGCACCAATGTACGTCCCAACAGCCGGGCACGTATTCTCTCGCCTCTCCACATCCTCACCAATGCTTATTTCCTGTTGTTGTTTGTTTTTAATAACAGTTTATCCCAGTGGATGTGAAGCGGTATCTCGCTGTGGTCTCGATTTGCATTTTGCTAATGATTGGTGAGGCTGAACATCTCTTGGTGCGATTGTCGTTCATTTTTGCATACCTTCCTTTGAGAGATGTCTGTTCAAGTCTTTGCCCACTTTTGAGTTGGGCTGTTTTTGTTTTGCTGTTGTCTGAAACTTTTTTTTAAAACAATTGTAGTTTAAAATAATTCACATGTTGGGAGGCAAATGGGCTTAATATTTTAAAACACAGGGCGTCCAGTTGAAGTGAAAAATAATTTCTGGCTCCGAGGATGGCTTCTTTTTAACATTCTCCACACAAAGAATGTACTAATTTCTAAGTCAGGTCGGATTCACAGTAGACATCCAAGTTGAGTAAGATGTAGAAAAAAAATCAGCAGAGTTTCGTGGTTACAGGGTGAGACTGGAGGGCCACTCAGAACCCAAGCTCATCTGTGAGAGGACGCAGAACACCTTTATTTATGGTCATTATGTTATAGTTTATGCCAAGAACTATCTTAGGTGCCATGACCTTGAGGCCAAACTGCTGGAGAGAGGAGCTGGTGTCTGCGGGGGGTGCAGGGTTACTGGAAGATGGGAGTTTTTCTACTAAAAAGGAAACTGGACAGGCACCACCAGGCCTGGCAGGGGCCTGGCAGGGCCGCGTGGAAAAGGTGCTTCAAGCATCTCAGTAACAGGTTACTGAGGAAGGTTATTCAGGAAGCTCGCGGGTGTGAGTGGCCTGGCCCAGTGCTGACACCGCAGCTGGGAGGTCTTCAATGGAGTTTTCAAACCTTCCTGTCTTATGATGAACCATCCATCAGGAGGCGGGGCCCCCACAAGGCCCCGCGCGCAAGGCAACCTCGCGAGTGCATTTCAGCCACCAAGCAGGTTAACACCTACTCCCTGCTGCGAGCTGGAGACCGAATTCTTAAAATGTTAACAGGCAGAGGCCTGGAGCTGTGCTCTCTGAGATGCAGAAAGGAGTTCCAAGGCTTGGTGGCCTTTCCCCGGGTTCCCAGGCCCTAGGGAGTCTCCTCCGCGCGGCAAGGTGTGGTGCTCTCCAGCCACTAAGCTCCTGGAATGGCTGCGGGCCTGCAGAGCGGAGGCCGGACCTCACAGCCCTCCCAGTCCTCCCCACGTCTTTCCTGCTCTATGTCTCAATCCAGTTCCTAACATCTCAATATGGTTTTTCAGCAGTTTGAAGCTAAACGCTCCGTTCAGCCCACACAGGGGCGCTTGGAGGATGCGCAGCCGACCTCAGGGAACTGAGATGAGTTTGGGGGGCTCTGGGGCGCAGGGAGAAGAGCCCTCCGACCCTGTAAACACAGCCATTCAGTCCAGGTGCGGCCGGCGCTCGGCCTGGATCCCCCGGTTTGGCGTTCAGACTAATCTCGCGGCGTCCGTAGGCGCGGGCCCCTGGCAGAGGAAGGGCGCGGTGCGAGCCTCGGACCCCGACCCTCAGCCCCCCTGGCGGCCGCGCGCCTCTCCTGCGAGGCCCGGAGCTCCCACCCAAAAGAAAGGTCTAAAAATAGCCCGGGGAGATCCAAGCAACAGAAAGGAACATTTTTTTAATGTGTGAAAAATGTTTTGCTTCTCGTAGGGAACACAACCGCTTCAAGTTCCAGCACATAAGGCCCTCTCCCCAAGCACCCACAGTCACCGCCACCTCTCGGGAAAGGCGCGGGCACCGGCTCCCAGATCCGGATTTGGGGAGCGCAAGTGCCCCCTGTGGCCGGCCCGAGCGTGACCCCGCGGGCCTGAGAAGGCAGACGCGGCGGGCGCTGGGGGCCCAGGAGGAAGTTGGAGCCGCGAGGCCGGGAAGGGGGCAGCTCGGCGCCGCGGGCCTGGCGGGGGCCCGGATGGGGCCAAAGCCACACCGGGGCGCTGCGCCCAGGCTGGGCCGGGCTCTCGTCCCCCCATGTGGCCCGCCGCCCGGGGCCCCACGTGGAAGGGGTGGAGGAGGAAGGAGGGAAAAGGGGGGGGCCGGAGCCCCGGCCGCTGGGGCGGGACCCTAGCCCCTGCTGTCCAGGCCCCCTCACTTCTCGAGGGCCTCCCGGACGGGGCGGGGCCGGGGAGTGCCCGCCGCGCCCGGCCCCCTCGCCTGCCCGCCCGCCGCGCCTGTGTGCACTTTCGCAGAGCCACTAATCCCCGGAGAGAGCCGATTTGTAGTAAGGAGTAGCTCTAGGGGGCGAGGCTGGCCCATGTGGGGTTGTGTCATTGGTTTGCAAAGAGAGACCCCGCCTTTGCCCAAAAAAAAAAAAAAAAAAAAAAGGAGCGAGGAGTGAGCGAGCGGCGACCCTCACCTCGCCTCCCGCCTCGCTCCGGAGCTGCCGGCGGGCACCGGAGGCGCGGCCAACGCAGCTTCTTTCCCTTTCCTTTTCTCTCGGCTTTCCTCCTCCTTCCCCGGAGGAGAAAACAAATAAAGAAGAGCAAATAGCCGGGAGGCGCTCGGCATCCAGGACGCTCCCTCCCCCGATCCAAGTTGGAATTAGCATCCTCCCGGGGGTGAGCGCGGCTCGGCTCGGCGCTGCGCGGGGCGTGCGCGGCCGGGGACCCCCAGTTCATCCCCCTCCCGGCGGGCGTGCGCGGGCCCGGACCCGGGTGGGGAGCCCTGGGAGCCGGGTGGGCGGAGGAAGGGGGTGGGTGGGTGGGGAAGTAGGAAGAGGCTCGGCGGCGAGGGGAGGAGGAGGAAGGGAAGGGGAGGGGTAGGGAGGAGAGGGGAGGGAAGGGCGGGAGGGGGAGGGGCGGGGCGCTGGAGAGATTAAGTTTTTGTGTGTGTGTCCCTGTGTGCGTGTGTCATTTTAAGGTGGCCCGAGGAGCGGAGGACTGAGCCGAGAGCCATGCCGCGCTGAGGGGGGGCGCCGCACAGCCGCCGCCACCGCCACCGCCACCGGGTGGGGTGGGAGGGGCGGGAGCCGCCGCCGCCTCCCGGGTGGGCGCCCTTCTCCGTGGACGCAGGCGGCCCGGGACGAGGTAAGAGGGGCCCCGGGGGAGGGCTGGGGCCGCCGCCACCCCCGCCTCACCTGCGGCGGCGGGCTGGGGGCGCCGCGCCCGCGCCTCACTGCGCCACTCGGGGCGGGGAAGGAGGGCGAAGGACACGAAGCCGGCGTCCGAGGACATCTTGGGTCTGCGCCCCGGGCCCCGTGCCCCTGCTCGGCGCCCAGGGGTGGGCGCCGGCCTGGGGGGTCTCTGCCTGACGCCCCCCGCAGCCGGTCGCGCCAGGATTTTTGTTGTTGTGATGAGAGTTGATGAATGCGAAGTAGGCGGTCACCTTCCCATCAGGATTGGCATAGAAAAAATAAAAAAAGAAATCCCGAGCCCGGCGGCGTCCAGAGGGCAGCTGTAGCGGCGGCGTCTCGGCGACGGTTTCCTAGGCGTCCCCGGCTCCTGCTCCCCGAGGCCGGTGGGTGCGCGCGCGGGGGCCGCCCGCGACCCAGGCCGAGCGCGCGGCGCGCCGCGGGGACAATATGGCCGGATCCCCGGGGACCGGGAGTCCGAGAGCGCGGGGCCTTACGCTTGCGGGGCGGGGGTGGGGGCAAGCGGGGGTCCGCGGGGAAATCGGGGCGCGCGCGGCCAGGGGCCCCCAGGGGAGCGGCCCCTGCTGGCCCGGGATTCTTCGCGGCGCTCCGGGAACGCTAGCGAAAGACTGGAGAGGAGGAGAAGTGGAACCCTTTTGTTTTGCCGGCCCCGCATTGTTGGCTCCTCCGGGCAGCCGGGCCACATCTGCCTTCGCCGCCAACACTGCCGCGTTGGGCTCGGCCCGCCAAAGTCGCAGCCGGGCGGGGGCTCGGGGTGAGCCGGGCCGCGGGCGGGGGCCAGGAGGGCCGGGCATTTCCTCTGCCCGGCCGCGCTCCCGCGGGCACCACTTCCTTTTTGCCCGCTGCCGCCGCAAGCCCGGCCCGCCCGCCTACCCCGCCCGAGCTGCACTTTTCGGGTGGGGCGAACCAAAAAGAAAAAGTTTAGCAGGAGGGGCTGGCGAGGGCGCGCCCCGGGCGGCAGGGACCCGGCGCGGCGCAGCTGCAGCTGGGCTGCCGCGGTCTCCTTCCTCCTCGTGCTCCGCAGCCAGGACGGACCCGCGCGGCCGAGGGGAAGCGCCTTTCTTTCTCTCCCTCGCGCTCTTCCCAGCGCCCGGGGCAAGTTGGGCAGAGGCGCGCGTCTGCTGGGGCGCGCTGGGGCCTTTCTCCAGCTGGGGCCGGGCTGCGTGGCTGGTTGCTCGAAACCCACGCAGCACCTTGGTGTTGTGGAGCCGTGGGCCCAGGAGCGCTGCATGGTCACCACCGGCCGCGGCTAGACACACTCGCGTACACACGGGCGCTGAGTGTACGGGTACGCGAGTGTGATGATCCCACCCCCCGCCCGCGAGTAGTTTTTCCGGAGGCGGCTCAAGCAGCAGTTGGCTCCCGGGGTCCCCGCGTTTCGTATTTTACAAGGAAAAGGAGGAAATTTTCGTAGAAATCCCGTTTGCTGTGTCCTTGCGAGGGAGGCTGTTGGCAGTGGCCTACGTCTCGAGCCGGACTCACTTGCTCTATCCGAGCTAAACAGATCTTTCTGGATTCCTCCACCCCCTTTTTCTTTAAAGATGGAAGATCGGGTTAAGTTCTTAGAGAGTCAGATGTGAGTGGCTTGAAGGGTAGACAAGAGAATTCTATTCTATAAATATGCATTGGGAATTTAAAATGCTAAGTGCCTTATTTGCAATTCTGTTGGATAGTCTAGAGGCTGGTGTATTTTTATCTGACATGGATAATTTGGAGGGGACCTGTATTTTGGTTAGTTTACAGAGTGACTCTGCCTCCTGACTTGGGCGAAATGTATTAAACTCTCCAAGTCTCCCCTGCTCGGCTCGTGGGTTCAAAGGCATTTTAAGAATTACCTCGTGTTCAGTATCTAACACTCCTGTTCTGCCTCTAGGGTTCTCAAAGTAGAAATAGTTTTCGTGTACTTCGGAGAATTACACTGTTTAGATTTTTTTTTCCTTGCAAATCTTTTATATTTTGAAGTAATGGGACTTTAAAGGATCTTGTTTTTATAGTCATTTGATTTCAAAGAGTACTTCTTACAGCAATTATAAAGTGATATTCCAAATGCTAATTAAACACTTTCAGTCAGAGCAGCCTTAATATCAAAACAGGATTTTTTTTTTCTTTATTGTGGGTAACGGGGGTTGTATCCTAGAGTTGAAACACTAAAGATCCTTTTGTTTGGCATCAGATCTCGAACTAGCGGCTCTGACACTCTCCTGTAAACACCCCTGGTGCCCTTTTTTATTGCCCCCCAAAGAAAAGTTAATGAGATGGTAGGTTTCAAGGAAAAAAAAAAAAAAAAAACCCAGGCCCTCCTTGCTGCAAAATATGCTTACAGTTGCCATTGAAGTTGGATGTCAGCCGTGAATGCACTTGCCTTTAATGAAACCAGTTTAATCGTTCACACTTGATCAAGTATAACAGGACCAAACAAAGGAAATAAGCCAGCATATTTCTGTAGCATGGAGGGGCTTAGTGTAAGTGTTGATGTCGGGTCACCCCCTCCCCCCACTGGCCCTGAGTACAAGGGAGTGAGGCTTGAAGGCAAGGGGAATTTATGGCTCTGATTGGCTTTCTGTGCCCCAGGGGTAGGGGACCCCAGTTTGTCCCGGTACAAAGCAGTTATTAGAGGGAATTTAAAAATGTTCAGTTTGGAGCTTGCTTTGAACCTGAGAAGGTGCTTTTTGGTTTAACTCTTTCTCCTGTTTGGAAAGATGTGGCTAAGGGGTTCATGATGGCCCTCCTTTCCAATTGTGCCTTAATGAGGCTGAGTGGAGGGTGGGGTGGCTCTGCGTCTGTGCTGGGGCCCTGTGTTATTTACGACTTCACTTGGGATCTTTGAAACGGGCCCTTGAATGGGTGTCCTGCTGGGGGAGGGCCAGGGTGCACTACCTTCACTGACTGTGATTTAAAAAAAAACCTCTTTGTGTCTAAAATGTATTTTTTCACCCAGCACGACTTTCACCTTGCGTCTAAAGACTTAGTCATTGACTCAGGGAAGAAGTATTTGCAAAGTGTGTTTCTCTGAAGTTAAATTAAAAAAAAAAAAAAAGTCTGGCCACTTAAAAACAAACAGTGCTAGCACTGTAAAAATACACCAGTGACATATTTTGGCCTTTTAGGACTCAGGGCACACCTGTTCCTGTCCCTGGCATTGTTCCTCCGGTCGTGTACACAAGATGAAGCAGGAAAACTTGCTATTGGTGTGATTATTAACCAGCCCCTCCTCAGTTCTCCTCTCGGGGAATAATCAATAGCTTTACTCTTGAGTCTTAAAACTCCAAACAGGAGTCCTCTTCATAAGTCTGAAAAGCCTTTCAAAGAGAGATGAAATGACACAGCCACCACAAGAGCAACCGAAACTAGAAGGCCGGTGCGCCACCTGGTCAGGGCCTGAGTAGCTGGGCACAAGGTAAATAAAGGGGAGGGCAGAAAAGACGGCAGAACAAGCAACACGCTGGAGTTCGAGAGGCTGTTTTGCTGGGAAGTAGGAAAGGTGGAAAGCCCAGGAAGCTGGGGATGGCTCCCGCGGCTGGAAATCCTGCAGGCTCGCTGATTGAAGCCCCGCCAGGGCGGTGCCAGAGTGCCAAGGGCGAACAGCCCCCTCCTGCCACGAGTCGTTTTCGGAGGCAAAGTTATATACCCTTTGCACCTAATGCCTTCCCTAAATGGAAAAAACGTGAAGAGTTGACAGCTGCGGTAGAATGGCCGCCCTGTTGTCGTTTTTTACCTCTTGTCATTTCAACACAGAAGGCTGTCACCATAATGCATGGCAGTGCAGCCCGGGTCCCTGTGTTAATAATGTTCCCATCAGTGAGGAGCAGCAGCCCAAGTGTCCCCTGCCCCTGAGACAGGCCACACATACACATTCACACGTTCCGGATGGGGAAGGATCTGGGAAGGACGTTTCTCGCGTAGGCGGGGCGCGGGCAGCTCTGGGAATCTTCCCACCACCCACCCGCAGGCCGATAGCTCCAGTCCAGGGGGTGAGACGCATTTTTGCAGTCAGTAAAAAGTGAGTGCCGGCTTCCTGACCCTTTGAAAAGAAGTGCTCGTCCGTAACAGGAGCGGAAGTGGGGGCGCGGTTCCCCCCAATGTCTGGAAGGACTGCTCCTGGGGACCTGACTGAGAACTTTTAGTGGGCACGTGACGGCGCCGGAATGGATACGCCCGCCCAGGCCGGGCCGCTGCGCAGCTCTGGGTTTCCTCCCGTGCGCCGGGTGAGCTTGCCCTAATTCACCCGCTACAGCTACAGCGCCGTGGGAGGGGGAACGCCAGGCTTCTCTCCCAACCGGATCTTTTGAAGTTAATTTTTATTCAAGTCCGTGTTTGATGGAATATATGTATCAAAGACTTATGAAAGGGTTTTCTTTTCTTAACCCCATCTCTTGGTTTGGAAAATTACATTTAATAATCGCTAAAAACTCCAGTTCCATTTTTAAAGTGTTCACTGTTCCTTTTGATCCTGATTTAATGGATAGTATCCAGAGGCCATCCGCAGGACTGTGATGACATTCACGGAGGGATGTTTGGGCGGAATCCGGAGTTTGCTTTTAGCCGTTATTATGAATGTTTAAAACCTAAACGCTGGCTGCCCTGGGCCTTTCAGGGCCTGCTCGGTGGAAAGAAGAGCTTTGCGCACTGTGCAGAAAGAGGGGGATTCACAGATGAATACAGACTGTCCCGTAGGGAGAGAGCCAGGCCACCGAGTGTGTGTGTGGGGTGGGGGGGGATGTTGACAACACGAGCGGAGGGCCGGTTCGCTTTCATTCCTCTGACGGCTGGAGAGCACAGGACCTTCAGGAGCGGCGGTGGGGATGCGGGCGCGGAGATGTGGCCACGGGCCTGCTTCCTGCCTGGGGGCTCTCATAGAAGGTGGTCTTCCCGCGACCGCTAGGGAGTTTCCTGTGCTTTTCCTCTCTGGGGCGCTGCGTTTTTGAGGAAAGATTCTCAAAGCACATAGGAAGGTCCTTGCTAGAAAGTTAAAAAAAAAAAAAAAGCAAACTTCCCCCTCGAAATGCAATTTTTTAGAAATCATATTCAACTCTTCCCAGAAATGGAGGCATTTAAGTCGCAGGACGCAGTTGCGTCTATTTGTGTTACTCCTCCTGTTAAAGCCTTTTTTTTTTTTTTTTTTTTGGTCTGTGTAGTGCCAGGGAACGTGCAGTTGAAATGAGGGTTTGTTGGAGCTTTGGGTTTTGTGCTGAGGCTGCTGCCTCTCTTCTGTTCACAGAGCGGCCCTGCGCCCACGTGGAAGCTGAGGTTACAGGGCGGAGCCATCTCTGTGGCCAGGGGGACAAGCCCTCCTGCCCTCTCTTTGCCACCCCTCCCCTAGTGGGGTCCGCGTAGACACTGGCCACTGTGGGGGCCCATGCTGGTCTGACCTCAGCCTGCCCCACTTGGTCAGAACCTCAGGGGCAAGTTGATCTTTCCATCCGTATTTAGCCTAGCTCCCCCTCCCTGAGCGAATGTTCTAGAAATGACCTGGTTTAACTGTTTCTGTGACTAAATTTAACAGATGGTGCCTGTTGGTTTAATATTCACAAGGATTTTGATGAAACAGTTGGGTTCTCATTCATGGGGCAAGTGATACTTCTGGTTTTGTGAAGAACTCTGCTTCTTTCCTTTCCCGAAGGGCCGTTGTGGAGTTCAGAGGATGTTAATCCCAAATGGCTCTCGATCCTGAACCTGGTGGGCAGACTCACCTCGGTAGTTTTCTAGGAATCCCAGACTGTTTGGGGAGGGGGGTGGGGGCGGGGGGAGTTCTTTTCCACACGGAGACGCTTAGTCTTCACCACTTGTAAAATGCACACACACCTTTGTGTTGCTGCGTTTACTCCCTTCAAAAGCGCTCTTCTGATCAGAAATGTGCTTTGTGCATTAAAGTAAATCCTTGGTTATGACTTGAAAGACACTGTTAACTGGCTTGAAGTTGGTCAGAAACCACGGCACTGTTTCTCTTGCCCCCCAGCCTAGGAGGGGGCAGAACTGAGCTGGGGCCTTGTGGAGGGGATGGTCACAGAGGCCGTGTGGGGGCCTTTCTCCAGCTAGCCAGGCGGTTGTCAGCTCACTGCTGCGCTCCAGCCAGGCCTGAAATCCGGCCTCCGGCAATCTGTCCCAGCCCTGGACAAACAAAAACTTCATTATGGAGGCACGGGCTCCCGGGAAGTTTCTCTGGAAGCAGTGGTAGACTGAGATCACAGAGGTCAACTCCTCCGGCCTAATGAGGTTCCCCTCCCCCCAGCCCCCGCCGCGGGGCCACTTAAAAAGTCTACCTAATGTCCGAGCTAGCAGAGTGCGAATGGCCTGCATCAAACCTGCAAGTGTTTGTATTGAACCTCCCCCAGGTGTGGTGGAGGGGCGGGAGGAACAGCAGGTGAAGTTCCTTTGGTTTTGAGGGGTGGGAGGCCAGGAAAGGGTTTGTGCACCTTTCTTGTTGAATAAACTGGGGCTGGGACTTTTTTCTTCTGCTGATGGATGTCTTTAGTGCTGTTGGCCCAGAAGTGCAAACAGTCACAGTTTGTCCTCTGCTTGTGCGAGCACAGGTGGGTCTGGGGAAGCGGTGGGGGCGTCCACACAAGCCCTTCTGGGTGGTGGAGAGCTGGTGGGGTGTTCAGTTCTGGGGCCTGCCCACCTGGAGTGCAGCCAGTGCCAGGCGATCAGGGAGGGCCCTCCAGAGCTCTTAGAGCCCAGTCCACCTGGAGTGGAGCGGCCTCGCTCGGTCACTGGGCTTGCTTTGTGGGAGGGGCAGCGTGCTGGTGGCACCAGGGAGGCCCAGCATTGGAGCTGGCAGGCCAGATGGGCTGCGTGGGTTCGTAGCTCTGGCTGCGTTCGACCTTCCGCTGGGTCCGGGGGCGGGGCAAGGCTCTCCAAACACCAGACACTCGGAGGGAGCCCCACACCTGGGGGCAACTACCTAGTGAACTGGGGTGGGGGGGTGCTGTGTTTTCTTTCCAATGGGGGTGACATGGTTTAAAGTTTCTCCTGTCCCCTCTCCAGAAGCCTGTACCGCGGGCGGATGCTCATCTGCCCTTCTGGGACTGGCTGGAGCAGGAGGGCCAGCGTGGAAGACAAGTGGCGATGACATTTTCCACTCCTGTTCCTTAGGATCCCAGGAGCACACAGGGCACCTTCAGGTTGTGGGCTGGAAGTCACTCCAGGGGGGCAATCAATGAGCCTATTTTTCTGCACAGATATCAATATGCACCTATAAGCACCTACACGTGAAATCTCAGAATGTTTTTGATCTTAGGAACGTTTCACAGTTATTAATCTTCACGACACTCCTGCGGGCTAGGTAAATAGAGCAATTCCTGTTTTATGCGAAGGAGAAATACTGAATTGCCGCCCGAGTCCCAGAGAGGCCCTTCCCAACCTCCGGGCCAGCAGCGCGCGGTTTGGGTCCCGGGGGAACCTCCCTCCGGGCCGAGACCCGGGACTTCCGCTCTCCGGCGCGACCTCCGGGGGCAGGGAGGACAGGCTGGCCCCACGCCGCCCGCCTGCCGCCGCACCTGGCCGCGCTCCCCCTTCCCCGACGGCGCGGGGACGGCCGGGGTACCGGACTCAGGAGCCCGCGCTTTCCGCGGGCAGGCCGGCGGATCAGCCCCCCACCTTCTCGGGACCCCGCCGGAAGCGCCCCTCCCCCTGGGTCCCCCTTTCACTTGTAAATGGGGAGCTGCTTCCTGCCGGGGTGAGTCGTCTTGGGTGCGAGAAACGGCCCCGCCCTCCCCTCGGTCCACTTCCTCCTCCCACCCTACCCGGGCCTTTGTGCGGGGTCACCTGGGCGGAGGGTTTTGGGCGGAGGGTTCCGGCCGCACACCCCTGGCGTCGCCCGCGCCCCTTCCGGTCAGGAGAAGGAGCCCGGCGACCACGCCGCTCCCCGAGGCGGGCTCGAACCCGCGGCCGAGGCTGGGACCACAGCCAGGTACGGAGCTGCCCGGTGTCTGAGCCCACCCCTAGTGATCCCGTATCTGGGGTTGCGTAGTCTCTGTGGTATCCTCTTTCTGGTGTACGTGGAGGGTCGTTGGTTGCGCGATGGTGGCCAAGATGCACCAAACGGTGAAGGGCCGCGTCGCTGCGATCCCTTGGGAGTGTTGAGACCCACCCCCCACCCCCACGGAAGGCCTTCCCTCTGGGTGTTTGGGATTGTACGGTAAATGGCGGTAGTAGCTGTTGCGGAGCACCACGAGGGCCACCAGGTCCTGTGGTCTTCCTCCGGCATCGGCCGGGACTGCATCCTCTGCTCTCGAGCGGCCGCGTCTCTCCAGCGCGGGGAGCAGAGCTTGCCCACCCGCGAGAGGTGGCGTCAGGACGAGCTGGGACGGGGCCCCTTGGCGCCGCGCTTCTCCTCGGCCGAGGAACCCGTTCACTGGGTCATTTAAGTAGTTCTCTTGTTTTTGTTAAGGTCACGATATAGCTACTGTGCATTGAGCACATACTTACTTACTTAGTGTCTGTCACTCTCCCTGGACACTTTGGTATGCTGCATTGGATTTTCTCAAGGTGGGGTCCTGTCAGGTGAAGGAGGCACAGTAGGGACACCCCTGGGCCCCAAAGCAGCAGAGCTGGGATGGGAACCCGACTGTTGTGGGCAGCGCCGCTCCGGCAGGATTTCCTGGTGGAGGAGGAACTCCTGCCCCGGATGCCGCTCCAGTGGCCACCCCAAGAGCAGAGGGGAGGTGAGAGTTTTCCGTGTCCCCGGAATGTGGCATGTTCCCCCGGGGTTCACAGGGGCCTCTCAGAAACAGTTCTCTTTCTCAGGCCCAGGGTGGCTTTCCAAATCACATGGGGCCACGAGAAGTCTAGCTTGTTTTAATTTCCTTCTTTGATTAACGATCTTTTGTTGGGATCTCACCATCTACCACTAAGAAGGGATTTCTAGATAGTTTCCTGGACCAGGCCTGTTTTAAATTCACTGCACTCTCTGGGTTAATGAACAGCATGGCTTGGGATCAGAAGCCTGAGTGGCTGGCTCAGTAGACAGGGGCCCCCATGGGGAGAGTCCCGTCCCTCTGGAGAGCAGGCTTTCCAGGCCTAGCGCAGATGCTGGGAGGGCCAGGAGGGCCAGGCACAGGCTTCTCACCCTCACATCCTCCTGGCGGTACAAGTGAGTCGCTGGCTGTTTCACCAGTGAGGAAACGGAGGGTCAGGGAGGTTAAGTGAAGTAAGGGAGCCTGAAGAATCGCTGGTTCCAAGTGCGTTTGGCTCTGGTTTCTCTGTTATTAATTGAGAACTCCTTTGGCTTTGGACTGGCACTTGGTTACATTTGGGAGTGGATTCACCACACTAAGCAAGATAAGACCCCTCTTTCTGATCTCATCTTTCTTGCCCTGGATCTGGCTGTCTCTGAAGCACCCCCCCCATACCAACACCCCGGGATTATGTGCCCAACTTCCACTGTGCTACGGTTTTGGGTGGTAAAATTGGATTCAGTGGCCAGGTGTCATGTTATAAGTAGAATTCCCAAATTTCTGGTCTGGATTAGTGAACTCAGCAGGAGTCTTCTCCAAGCAGGCCCCTCCCTTCCTGTTGTGAGCCCCTCTCTTGGGGGAGGGGCTGGAGGCAGATGGGGCACCCCTTCCCTCCCCCTCTCTGGCTGTTCCTTACCTCCCACCTTGAATCTTTGTGGACCTCTTACATCAGCAGTTGGTTCCTGTGTTCAACGTGGGGGGGGGGGTTGTTAGCATTTCACCAAAGGGGAACGGTCTGTTCGTACCACGTAAACACCAGCCAAAAACTCGACTCCGCGGGTGAATCTCCTTTGGGTTGTTGCCCTGCATTTGCCTTAGAAAGGAATTTGAATGACTACTCTGAACAAAAGAACAGCCTTCTTTTCAAAGAGGCTATTGGAATGGAAGGGGAAGGGCCCAAAGCTGGGCGTGCCCTGCAATCGGGAGGTGAGTCCTGCTTGGTGATTAACTCACCTGAAAGGCGTCCAGAGCAGGTGATGCAGGAGCTCTCGGACTGACCTTGGCTTCCTCTAAGGTAAGGTCCCCACAAGGTGGAGATCTTCCTGAAAAACAGGCTTTCCTTTAATTACAAGATTACCTTCTTTCCCTACAACGCGGCTCTTCCTTTCATGAGCACGTGTGTGCTTGCGAACACAGGGGTGCCTGGGAAATCCCTGACGCCTTGGCTGGCGTCCTGAGGCCCCAGAGGGTCTGGAGGTGGTGGGGGGCAGTGTACGTGCTGCCTGGGGCTGTGGGTTCCTCTTGGTCTTCTGTGGGGGTGAGGGGAATGCTGGGGGGGTATCTTTTGACCAATGAGTCATGTTCACTCCCATATGCTGGCCTAGCTCCAAGTTGGGTAATGAGTATGTTCTGTGTGAAGCCCCCCCCCCCCCTTCCTACAGGTCTCCACTCAGCGGAGAAGGGTGGTGCCTGGGTGGGCCGCAGCCGGTTGGGAGTGGTGGGCCAGCTCCCTCTGTGGGCCTCTCACCGGTGTTCCTGCCGGACTGAGAAGGGCGTCACCGCCTTCTGGGGCCCATCTGCTTGGGCAGTGGACGTGGCTGGGTCTGAATGCATCTAAGAAGGAACTCTGACGTCCCTTGCAGTTCATCATCCTTTGCTGGCTGGTCACAGCAGGCAGGCTCTTGACGGGAGCCAGGGTTTGTGGGTGGTCTGACATGGGGGGGGGGGCGGGGATCTCTGGCTCTGCAGGAAAGGCTCTGAGCTGGGCACCCCAGGCGCTGCAGCCCGGTGGGCTCCCCACACGCCCGTGCTGGTGCTGCCACCAGTGGGAGGACGCCACCTGCTGAGACCCTGCCCTCAGCCTGGCCTTGGTGCGGGGCTTGGCCTCTCCCCACTCCGCCAGGATGCTGGCGCTTTCCACTCGGGGCTGAGGGCTTTTTTCCTTTCCCTTTCCATCCACATCATCCTTTCTTCTCATTTCTCAACTAAGCCTGGGATTAAGAATGTGGCTTCAGCTGACAAAAGCCAGGAGATTTCAGAATTAAAGTTGGAATTCGGTCTGTAATGATGTCTTCCTGAGTATTTAAGGAGGACTTTGAACAGTGGGTAATTTTTCCTCCCTAACCTGCCCAGATGTGCTCTGAGTGTAGTGGACAAAGGAAGCCGTGCGGAGTGACTTGAGTGGGTCTGCAGGGACTGTGAGCCTGCCGTGTTGGAGTGCCTTGTGTCCCAGGGGCGGGAAGGGAGCGGGGCGGTGGCGAACAGTTTGGGTGGCGCTCTTACTGCTGTGCATCTCGGCCCCTCAGCACGTCACCAGCCCTGGAAACCCACATGGCAAGTGTAGCTCCCGTTCTTTAAAAATGCTTCCCGGCAACGGAGGTTAAACAGGTTTGTTCCCCCCTAATTCTTTTCATCTTCTTGAGCAGCAGCAGGGAAGGGGGTGTCTTAGGGAGGGTGCCCAGGGAGTCAGGTTCTTTGTCATTTGTGGGAAGGGGGGCGCAGTGCAGGGACCACTTATTGCCCGTATCTGGCGCTGGGGGCTGTGCGACCTGGTGGCTCCTGGGCCATCCGGCCGCCCTCTCCGGGGCACTGGGCTGACCTCGGTGTTCTGTGCGCTCACAGGGGCAAGGGACGGGTCCCACTGAGTGTCTGCTCCCCCTCTCGGGGCTGAGGCTGGGCTCCAGGAGGGACGGCCTGCCCTCACAGTCTCTGATACAGGTGACACAAGGCATCGTCACCAGCAGGAGGTGGCATCAGGAGGGACGGACTCTCCTAGAAGGTGTGGTAAAGGAAAGAGATGCCTGAGGGATTTGGGGTTTGCTGACCCCCCGCAGAGGACTTCCGTTTCTGAACCTCCTGTGGGGGTGGGAATGGGGCACGCTGCAGGGTTCAGTGAGGTCGTATTTAGAAGGTGCTTAGAATAGGCCTGACACACAGGTGCTTTTAAAAATACAAAGTAAATAAACAAGTGACTCAGCCACTCCTGCCCAGAGGTGCCGTGTGGGCAGCAGAATGGTTTCCTGGGTGCCCCTTGCCTGCCTGTGTGGGGTGCAGGGTCCCAGTGCCCGCCGTGGGGGGCGGCAGCGCATGGACCCGCGAGGGCAAGGAGGGGCTGGCTGGTTTTATCCTTGGTTCAGTAAGGATGGGTGAGTTTTGGGCATAGTGAGGAGGGGTTGGGGTGGGAGGTGGGACTCCTGGTGTTGTGAAAATGCACCCCAGAACCCTCAGTGCAGGGCAGCGGGGCAGACCTGCTGGTCGGGGAGCAGCCCCTCTGCGCCTGGATTCCTGGGGCCGCAGTGAGGAATTGGAGCCCTGTCAGGAGGTTTTTAGCCTGAGGAATGTTACTCTGTATTAGGTCACTCCAGAAATGCCTAGTAAAATATTTACTTTCTATTTAAGACTTACTTTCCCTTCCCAGAGAAAAAGAAAAAGTGAGCTGTTCACTGCTGCCTTCCTCTGTCCGAGGGCGGCCAGGTGGGGGCCCACCCGCCTCGTCGGGGCCCCCGACACACCTCGCAGCTCTGCTGGGCGGAGGCTTGGCACCTGCGCACGGAGCAGACGGAGGGCAAAGAAGGAGGCCGGACCCCTCTTGTGTGGGGGGAGGGGGTGTTCAGGAAGAGGCACCGGATCTGGCCCCTTGCCCTCTCCAGGTCCGAGGGTCGTGGATCGGTCAGCGTGTCCAGAGGGCTGTGGGCCCTGGCCTGGCTTATTGGGCTGGTCTTCCTGGCACGTGTTGGTCACTTGGGCAACAGCAGGTCTGCTGACTAGCCCCCGGTCGTGCTGGGCGGCCACCTCGCTGCAGGTGTTCTGGTAAGTCCCTGACCCGGACCAGGAGGTGAGCGCTGCTCAGTCATGTCCTCGGGGCCATTCTGTCCATTGTGGAGGCCGAGCCAGCCCCTTCAGGGGCAGCGCTACCTGGATGCAGGCGCGAACCCTGGCCACTGTCACTGCTCTGCACTTCCTGCTGGGCTCCAGGTGCCAGCAGGGTGGGTCATGGGAGTGGAAATGGGAGGCGGGGCTCAGGGAGACGACCTTCCAAGGTCTATGGGGGAGAGACCGTCGGTCCCCTCCAGGGTGGGCTGGTCGTTTCAAGAGCCAGCAGTTTCTTTGGGCTGAGTTCATGCCGTTAAAAAAAAAATCTCCCTGGGCAGCAAGATGGTGCACGATCGCGCCCTTGGGAAGCAGCCCGTGCTGGAACGCAGGCGCGCGGGGGGGGG
>PVKU01010528.1:0-51358 GCA_004027475.1 Anoura caudifer | reverse complement strand
AGCTGTCATTTAGAATGGAAGGGAAGATAAAGTGCTTCTCAGATAAGGTCAAGTTAAAAGAGTTCATCATCACCAAGCCCTTATTATATGAAATGTTAAAGGGACTTATCTAAGAAAAAGAAGATAAAAAATATGAACAGTAAAAAGACAGCAAACTCACAGGTATTAACAACCAGACCTAAAACAAAAGCCAACTAAGTAAACCACTACAACAGGAGCAGAAACACAGAAATGGAGATCACATGGAGGGTTAGCAATAGGGGAGTGGGAGGAGGAGAGAGGGGGACAAGGTACATAGAACAAGTACCACAGACAGTGTGTAGAAAATAGACAGGGGGAGGGCAAGAATAGTGTGGGAACTGTAGAAGCTAAAGAACTTGTGACACATGGGCATGAACTAAAGGGGGGAATGTGGGTGGGAGGGGGTGTGCAGGGTGGAGGGTAATGAAGGGGGAAAATGGACAACTGAAATAGCATAATCAATAAAATATAATTCAAAAAATTTTTTCCTTAAGAAACCTGAGTATTTAAATACAACATTTAAAATATAGATTTTTTCTTAACTATAAATAAAGTGCAAATAATTTAAAATATATCTCATTGAAATAATATTCACTATTATGCAGGAAGGCTAAAAATAATGATTCCTTCATGTAGATATGAAGACAGTAGTTGTCTTTCAATTTCAGAAAGTTATAAGGAAACACAATCTTTGGTGGCCTGAGAGAAAGAGAAACCAGCACAGAATCAGCTAATCCAGAGCTGAACACAAACAGAGAACCACTTCCAGTCCTGCATAATATAGGGTCTTAAGCATGACATTCAACCTCTCCAGGCTTTGTTTATTCCTTTGCAAACTGGGAATATTCTGCCTTTCCTTAAAGGTCTTTTCAAGAGTTAAAGCAGATGATGCCTTTCAAAAGTTGAAGGTAACTACCAGTGAAGATGGAGGTGTAGGTAGACATGCTGGGCCTCCTCATACAACCAAAAGAAGGACAAGAGCAAATTAAAAAAACAAAAACAAAAACCAGAACTGCCAGAAAATTGAACTGTTTGGAAGTCTGACAACCAAGGAGTTAAAGAAGAAACATTCATCCAGATCAGTAGGAGGGGCATAGATGAGCAGCCAGGTGGAGAGGACTTGCTGCAGGGTGGCAGCTGGAGGACTGGGGCGGACCAGGGCAGGTGAGGCAGCGGCTTGCCATCCCACATTTGCGTGTGGATAAACCAGGAGGAACAACTGGGGAGCAAGACAGACCAAGCAACCCAGGATTCCAGCATGGGGAAATAAAGCCTCAAAACCTCTGACTGAAAGAAACCTGTGGATGTTGTGGAGGTGGGAGAAACTTCCAGCCTCACAGGAGAGTTTGTAGGAGAGACCCACAGGGTCCTAGAACATACACAACCTCACCCACCTGGGAAACAGCACCAGAAGGGCCCAATTTGCTTGTGGGCAATAGGAAGCAACTGAAAACTAGCCAAGAGCCCAGCAAGCACCAATGTTCCCTCTCAGACCCCTTGCCCATATTCAGTGCCACAAGGCAGCAACTTGGATTGCCCCGTCTTGGTGAATGCCTAAGGCTCTGCCCTTACTACATAAGAGGTGTGCTGAAAGAAAAAAATGGTCCAAATGAAAGAACACATTAAGGCTCCAGAAAAAAAAATATAACTAAGCAATGTAGAGATAGCCAACCTGCCAGATGCAGAGTTCAAAACACTGGTAATCAGGATGCTCACAGAAATGGTTGAGTATGGTAGTAAAAATAGAGGAAAAAGTGAAGGCTATGAAAAGTGAAATGAAGAAATATATACAGGGAACCAACAGTGACAGGAAGGAAACCAGGACTCAAATCAATGGGTTGGATCAGAAGAAAGAAAGAAACATTCAACCAGAAAACAATGAAGAAACATGAATTCAAAAAAATGAGGAGAAGCTTAGGAACCTCCAGGACAAGTTTAAACATTCCAACATCCAAATCACAGGGGTGCCAGAAGGAGAAGAACAACAGCAAGAAATTGAAAACTTATTTGAAAGCATAATGAAGGAGAATTTCCCCGATATGGCAAAGGAAATAGACTTCCAGGAAGACCAGGGAACTCAGAGAGTCCCAAAGAAGTTGGACCCATTGAGGAACACACCAATGCACATCATAATTAAATTACCTGAGATTTAAAGATAAGGAGAGAATCTTAAAAGCAGCAAGAGGAAAGGAGACAGTTAACTACAAAGGAGTTCCCATCAGACTGTTAGCTGATTTCTCAAAAGACACCTTACAGGCAAGGAGGAGCTGAAAAGAAGTATTCAAAGTCATGGAAGGCAAGAATCTACTTCCAAGATTGCTCTATCCAGTAAAGCCATCATTTAGAATGGAAGGGCAGATAAAGTGCTTCCCAGATAAGGTCAAGTTAAAGGAGTTCATCATCACCAAGTCCTTATTATATGAAATGTTAAAGGCACTTATCTAAGAAGATGAAGATGATAAAAAATATGAACAAGAAAATGACAACAAACTCACAACTATCAACAATCAAGCCTGAAAAAACCAAAAACAAACTAAGCAAACAACTAAAACAGGAACAAAATCACAGAAATGGAGATCACATGGAGGGTTATCAGTGGGGAAGTGGAGGGGGAGAATGGGGGAAAAGGTGCATGGAATAAGAAGCATAAATGGTAGGTACAAAATAGACAGGGGGAGGACAAGAATAGTATAGAAAATGTAGAAGCCAAAGAACTTATACGTATGACCCATGGACATGAACTAAGAGGGTATGAATGAGGGTTGCATGGGGTGCAGGCCTGAGGGGAATAAAGGGAAGGAAATGGGACAACTGTAATAGCATAGTCAATAAAATATATATTTTTAAAAAGTTGAAAGTACTGCATAAATGCAAGGTATTTTTACCATTACTATTAATAAGAGCAGGAAACATTCTGGGCACTCTATACAATGCCTGGTCTAGGGATTTGCATTGTACAGAATATTCCTCCTGAAAGCAATATTCTAGTTTTAGTTTTAGGGTTTTTTTTCTTTTAAAAAATGGAAACTCATTTGTTACTAACCCATACTCTTCCATTTTGAAAAATTAAATTTAGTTACAAGAGTTGGGGCTGGAATACAGAGCAGAGGGAAGTGTGGAAGTGACCATTTTTGGAGAAGAACTGACAGCTCAGCAGCTGACTCTGGCAGGAGCCAAAGGATGAATTAGGTGACCTGGAAAAGGCTCCTAAGAAGTCATACAGCACAGTCAGCCATTTGGGATGTGGCCACACAGGCTCCCATAGCTCTGCAGAACCTAAGGGCTACCTCTGAGGATATTTCCACATAAGATACTATCCAAACCAAAGGCCTGCAACCAAGATTACTTTACCCAGCAAGGCTTTCAATCAAGATAGAAGGCCAAATAAGGAGCTTCCCAGACAAAAGAAGTCTAAAAGAATACACCTCTACCAAACAAGTTCTGCAAGAGATGCTAAAGGGACTGCTTTAAGGAAAGGAAGGGAGAGAGAGAGAGTGAGAGAGAGAGAGAGAGAGAGAGAGAGAGAGAGAGAGAGAAACATAGGTACAAAATGGCAATGAATCAGTACCTATCAATAATAACTTTAAACATAAATGGATTAAATGCTCCAATCAAAAGACATAGAATAGCTGAATGGATAAGAAAGCATGACCCACACATATGCTGCCTACAAGAGACCCACCTCAGGACAAAAGACCTACACAGACTCAAAGTGAAGGGCTGGAAACAAGTTTTCCAAGCAAATGGACAGGGAAAAAAAGCCAGGGTAGTAATACTCATATCAGACAAAATAGACTTCAAAAGAAGGGCCATAAAGAGAGACCCAGAGGGTCACTTCATAATGCTCAAGGGAAGAATCCACTAAGAAGACATAAACATTGTAAATATATATGCACCCAACATAGGAGCACCTAAATACATAAAGAAAGTCTTGGAGGAATTCAAGAAAGATATTGACAGCAACACAACTATAGTAGGGGATTTTAACACCCCACTGTCAAAAATGGACAGATCTTCCAAACAAAAAATCAACAGAGATATTGTGGCATTGAACAACAGATAAAATGGATTTAACTGATATATATAGAGCCCTTCATCCCAAAGAAACTAAATACACATTCTTTCCAAATGCACATGGAACAGTTTCAAAGATAGAACCACATGATAGGACACAAAACAAGCCTCAACAAATTCAAGAAAATTGAAATCATACCAAGCATTTTCTCCGACCACAAGGGACTGAAATTAGAAACCAACCCCAACAGGAAAAACCCAAAACACTCAAAATCATGGAGATTGAATAGTATGCTATTAAACAATGAATGGGTCAAGAATGAAATTAGGGAAGAAATCAAAAAGTTTCTGGAAACAAATGAAAATGAACTTAAAATAACCCAAAACTTACGGGGCACAGCAAAGGCAGTCCTCAGAGGGAAGTCCATAGAGATACAGGCCTACCTAAAAAAGACAGAAACATTTCAAACAAACAACCTACCCCTACACTTACAAGAACTTGAGGAACAACAAAGACAGCCCAGAGCAAGTAGAAGGAAGGAAATAACCAAGATCAGAGCAGAATTAAATGACATAGAGACTAAAAGCACAATTCTAAGGATCAATGAATCCAGGAGCTGGTTCTTTGAAAAGATAAACAAAATCGACAAGCCTTTAAGCAGGCTCATCAGGAAAAAAAGAGAGAAGACCCAAATAAACACAATCAGAAATGAAAGAGGAGAGATTACAACTGATACCACAGAAATACAAAGAATTGTAAGAAATTACTATGAAGAACTGTATGCCAAGAAATTTGAAAACCTAGGTGAAATGGACAAGTTTCTAGAAAAATATAATCTCCCAAAACTCAGTGAAGAAGAAGCAGAAAGCCTGAACAGACCAATAACAGCAGATGAAATTGAAGCAGTAATCAAAACCTCCCAACACACAAAAGCCCTGGACCAGATGGTTTCACAGGAGAATCTACAAAGCATTTAAGGAAGAGCTAACCCCTATCCTTCACAGACTATTCCAAAAAATCCAAAATGATGGAAGACTCCCAAACTCTTTTTATGAAGCCAGCATCATCCTGATCCCAAAACCAGATAAAGACACAACAAGGAAAGAAAACTTCAGGCTAATATCGCCGATGAACATAAGATGCTAAAATCCTCAACAAAATATTGGCAAACTGCATCCTACAATACATTAAAAAGATCATACACTATGACCAAGTGGGATTCATCCCTGGGCTGCAAGGATGGTTCAACATTCGCAAGTCAGTAAATGTAATACATCACATAAACAAAAGCCAATACAAAAATCACATGATCATATCAATAGATGCAGAAAAAGCATTTGATAAGGTACAACACCCATTTATGATAAAAACACTCAGCAAAGTGGGAATAGAGGGAGCACTCCTCAACATAATAAATGCAATATATGAGAGGCCTACAGCCAACATCATACTCAATGGGGAAAAACTAAAATCTTTTCCATTAAGATCAGGAACAAGACAAGGATGTCCACTTTCACCATTTCTATTCAATATAGTATTAGAAGTCTTAGCCACAGCAATCAGACAAGAAAAGGAAATAAAAGGCATCTAAATTGGAAAGGAGGAAATAAAATTATCATTGCTTGCAGATGACATGATAGTGTACATAGAAAATCCTATAGACTTGGCTAAAAAGTTGCTTGACCTAATAAATGAATTTGGCCAAACAGCCAGACACAAAGTCAATATCCAGAAATCAAAGGCATTTCTGTATACTAACAATGAAAGAGCAGAAGCAGAAGTCAAGAAAAAAAATCCCATTTGATATAGCAAAAAGAAAAATAAAATACCTAGGAATAAACCTAGCCAAGGAGGTAAAAGATCTGTATGCAGAAAATGACACAATACTGAAGAAAGAAATCAAGGAAGACACAAACAAATGGAAACATATACTGTGTTCATGGATTGGAAGAATCATATCATCAAAATGTCCATACTACCCAAAGCAATTTACAGACAATGCAATACCTATTAAAGTACCAATGGCATATTTCATAGACATAGAACAAACACTTCAAAAATTTATATGGAACCATAAATGACCCTATATAGCTGCAACAATTTTGAGAAAGAAGAGCAAAGTAGGAGGGATCACAATACCTGATACCAAACTGTATTACAAGGCCACTGTAATCAAAACAGCCTGGTACTGGCATAAAAACAGGCACATGGACCAGTGGAACAGAACAGAGAGACCAGAAATAAACCCAAGTCTCTACAGTCAATTAATATTTGACAAAGGGAGCAGCTACTTAAAATGGAGTAAAAATAGCCTCTTCAACAAGTGGTGCTGGGAGAACTGGACAGCTACATGCAAAAAAAAAAAAGAAAGAAAAAAGAAACTCGAACACCAACTTACACCATACACAAAAATAAATTCAAGGTGGATAAAAGATTTAAATATAAGCCGTGACACCATTAAAGTCCTAGAGGAGAACATAGGCAGGAAAATCTCAGATATTTTACGCAGCAACATTTTTACTGGTATGTCCCCTAGAGCAATGGACATAAAGGAAAGAATAAGCAAATGGGATCTCATCAAAATAAGAAGCTTCTGCATGGCTAAAGAAAACTATTAAAATAAAAAGAGAACCAATTTGCCAATGATACCTCAGACAAGGGTTTAATCTCCAAAATATATAAAGAAATTATACAACTCCACTCTAAGAAGGCAAGCAGCCTAATTAAAAAATGGGCAAAGGACTTGAACAGACACTTCTTCAAGGAAGACATACAGAGGATCCAGAGACACATGAAAAGATGCTCAATATCGCTAGCTATCAGAGAGATGCAAATTAAAACCACAATGAGATACCACTTCACACCAGTCAGAATGGCCATCATAAACAAAGTAACAAACAACAAGTGTTGGAGAGGTTGTGGAGAAAAGGGGACCCTAGTGCACTGTTGGTGGGATTGCAGACTGGTATAACCACTATGCAAAGCAGTATGGAATTTTCTAAGAAGACTAAAAATGAATCTACCTTTTGACCCAGCAATCCCACTGCTAGGATTATATGCTAAGAATCCTGAAACACCAGTCCAAAAGAACCTATGCACCCCTATGTTCATAGCAGCACAATTTACAATAGAAAATGTTGGAAGCATCCCAGGTGCCCATCAGCAAATGAATGGATCAAAAAACTGTGGTACATTTACACAATGGAATTCTATGCAGCAGAAAGAAAGAAGGAGCTCCTACCCTTTGCAACAACATGGATGGAACTGGACAGCATCATGCTAAGTGAAATAAGCCAGGAAATGAAAGAGAAATACCATATGATCTCACCTTTAACAGGAACCTAAACAACAAAACAAACAAGCAAGGAAAATATAACCAAAGATACTGAAATTGAGAACAGATGGACAGTCACCAGAGGGGTGAGGGGAGGGAAGATCAGGGGAAAAGGGGAAGGGTTTACAGGAACAAGTATAAAGGACACATGAATAAAAACTAGGGGGGGTGGAAATGGGAGAGAGGTGGGGAGGGCTGGAGTGGTGGGCTGAGATGGGAGTAAAAGACAGAAAACTGTACAAGAACAACAATTAAAATAAATTTTTAAAAAAGGTACTATCCAGTCCTCAGTGTTTATAAACACCAATTGGGTTCTTAGTAATTTTTTAATCTAGCAGTTAAAGGAGTGTGGCTAAGTTATTTGAAAAAGCCTTTATCAATTCCCAGTATCCCATGATAATGAGGTTTTTAGGCGAGGGCAGGTGGGAAACCTGCAGCAAACTGTCTCATGGCTCTGCCCAGATCTCAGCAGCCTAATGAATTCCCACCTGGGGCCTGCTGGACAAGGACCCTCAAGCCACTCAGGCTAAACAAGGAACACCAGGCATAGGGCTGGGAAACTTCATACCTGTCATTCCATCTCTCTCTTTCCCTTGAGGATATTAGTTTTGACACCAGCCCCACCCTCAAACACCTGATTTGAAGAAATTTACCTTACAGTGAACACGGATGCAGTCATAATAATATCGCCACTCATCTGGAGCAAATGTAATGGTGACCATGAGGGACAAGCCAGGAACAAGGTGGTGTTCCTAGAAGAAAAGGGGTCTCTTGTTGGGACAGGTACCAGAGCACTCAAAGAGCAGAACTCTGGTAACAACAGCCTACATACCTGACCTATGACGCAGAAAACCACAGTCCCACAAAGAACATCATGGGAGAACAAGCTGTCCAATTGCACTTACCTTTTTCACATAGTTGATCTGAAAGTATTTGGTCTGTGGGGGCAAAATATGAACATGTACATCTTCGTTGGAAACATTGACCAGATGCTGGAAGAGAAAAAGAAGCATTCAGAATAAACACACCGTTTTATCTATCTGCACATTCATTTCCTCATTTATTTATCCTGTACCTTGTTCCTAAAGGGATTTGAGAGAATACAATGTATTTTTTAATTTTAAAATGTATTCTAAGACTTCCAGCCAAGATGGAGACATAGGTGGACACACTGTGCCTCCTCGCACAAACAAAATTAAGGACAACAAAGATTTAGAAACAAGGAAACAACCAGAAGTCATAGAAAATTGAACTGTACGGAAGTCCAACAACCATTCATTCAGATGGGTAAGAGGGGTGGAGTCATGGCAGGAAAAAGTGGAGGTTGGCGGATCCAGGTGTGCAGGCAGTGGCTAGGGGACCCTGGGCATGGGGTGGCAATGGTGCAGACCCAGTGAGGCTGCGCAAGGCAGCTGGCTGACCAGGTGTTCCCACATTCGCACGCAGATAATCCAGGCAAAGGGCAAGCAACAGAAGGGACTGGAATCTGAGAGAGAGCAGAGCAAGCGCCATTGTTCCCTCTCGGACCCTGCCCCCACATACAGCGTCACTACCCAGCGATTGGGCTGCCCAGCTGAGGGGAACACCTAAGGCTCTGCCCCTCACTACTAACAGCTGTGACCAGACCAAAAAATAAAAAATAAAAAATAAAAATAACCCCCAAATGGCTCAAACCAGAGAACAAATCAAAGCCCCAGAGCCAATTCATCTAAGCAACAAAGAGATAACCAACCTATCAGAGGCACAATTCAAAGTACTGGTCACCAGGATGCTCACAGAATTGGTTGATTTTGCTCACAAATTAGATGAACAAATGAAGGCTACAATAAGTGAAATGAAGGAAAATGCACAGGGGACCAATAGAGATGGGAGGAAAACTGGAACTCCAATCAATGGAGTGGATCAGAAGGAGGAAAGAAACAATGAAACAGAAAATAATGAAGAAACAAGAATTCAAAAAAATGAGGAGAGGCTTAGGAACCTCCAGGACATCTTTAAACATCCCAACATCTGGATTATAGGGGTACCAGAAGGGGAAGAAGAAGAGCAACAAGTGGAAAACCTATTTGGACAAATAATAAAGGAGAACTTCCCCCATCTGGCAAAGGAAATAGACTTCCAGGAAGTCCAGGAACCTCAGAGTCTCCCAAAGAAGTTGGACCCAAGGAAGAACACACCAAGGCACATCATAATTACATTAGCCAAGATTAAAATGAAGGAGAGAATTCTAGAAGGAGCAAGGGATAAGGGGACAGTCACCTACAAAGGAGTTCTCATCAGACTGTCAGCTGATTTCTCAAAAGAGACCTTACAGGCAAGAAGGGGCTGGAAGGAAGTATTCCAAGTCATGAAAGGCAAGGACCTACATCCAAGATTGCTCTATCCAGAGAAGCTGTCATTTAGAATGGAAGGGAAGATAAAGTGCTTCTCAGATAAGGTCAAGTTAAAAGAGTTCATCATCACCAAGCCCTTATTATATGAAATGTTAGAGGGACTTATCTAAGAAAAAGAAGATAAAAAATATGACAGTAAAAAGACAGCAAACTCACAGATATTAGCAATCACTCCTAAAACAAAAGCAAACTAAGCAAACAGCTAGAACAGGAACAGAAACACAGAAATGGAGATCGCATGGACAGTTAGGAACAGGAGAGTGGGAGGAGGAGAGAGGGGGAAAAGGTACAGAGAATAAGTAGCATAGATGGTAGGTAGAAAATAGACAGGAGGAGGGCAAGAATAGTGTGGAAAATGTAGAAGCTAAAGAACTTATGACACATGGACATGAATTAAAGGGGGGAATGTGGGTGTGAGGGGGTATACAGGGTGGAGGGGAATGATTGGAGAAAAATGGGAGAACTGTAATAGCATAATCAATAAAATTTATTAAATTTTTTAAATAATACAGAGCTCAGAGAGCTTCCAGGTTGTTGAACACATGTGTGTGCTAAGATGGTGGCCCATCCCTAATCATAGGACAAAAGCTCCTGAACTTAGGACCCTCTCAGTCTTTGCCATGTTTATCTCTTTGTCTGATTGTTTATCTGTTTACTTTATCATAGCCTTTATGATATAATAAAAATACATAAGTATTTTTCTGAATAAAAACAACAACAATACTTTGTGTGACATCGATGTAACTTGGCAGCCAAGGAGAGTGGACTGGAATGCACATGGGTGAACAATGACGACTTCAGTATACTAGTTGGTTGGGGTGCTAGATGCCATTGAGTGAGCATGTGTACTGTGTGGCCATCAAATTTTGTATTAAGCTTGAACATTCCTTCATAGAAACTATTTGGATGATTTAGAAGGCCACAGCTATGGGTAGCTGGAGATTGGCAACTTCATCATGACAATGTGGCCACTTGTGCATCATGTCTTGTACAAAGTTTTTTTGGTAAAACATCAAACCACTCAGGTAACTCAGCCCCCCACAGTCCAGATTTGGGACCCTTTGACTTCTGAGTTTCCCAAAACTAAAATCACCTATGAAAGGAAAGAGATTTCAGACCATCAATGAGATTCAAGAAAATATGATGGGTCAGTAGATGGAGATTGTGAGAACTGTGTGAGCTCCCAAGGTGCCTACTTTGAAGGGGTCTGAGGTGTCATTGTCTTGTGTACAATGTTTCTTGTATCTTGGATTTTCTTCAATAAATGTCCCTATTTTTCATTGGCTGGATACTTTCTGGGCAGAACTTATATATTAAAAGCCTTAAAAAAAGGGGGGGATTTCAAAGATATCTCTTGAACTCCAAGGAGACCTGCATAGGGGTATAGTCTTGGTGAAGTTGTGAGCTCCTGGGGTACTACCCCTGGGATGGATCCTTCCAGAAGAGGCTGAGAGGATAGGTATTCTGGGACCAAGGATGCCTAGAGCCTGTGCCTGGGGTGGTGGCACCTGCCTGGAGATGGAGAGGTAGCCACTCAACCCCAGGTTCTGGGAGTCTTCAGAAGAGTTCTGTCCCTGTACTTGTCATGGAGGAAGAACAGTGAAGGCCTCAAGCCTGAGTCCAGGAAGAATTGGGAGCAGACGTGGTTATAGAGGTGGTTACATTGTTTGTCATGTACTTTAATTTAGTAAGGACAGTGCAATAAACAAGGGCATATGAACTGGTTTTAATGTGCACCTCAGGAGTGGTTAAGCTTAGGAGAAATCAGTAACCTGCACTCCAGGAGGGCTCAGTGTGCCCTGAAAGATCCTGCACCAGAGTCCACACTCCAGAGGTGGCCACCGAAAGTGCTACAGGTATGCTCACCTGAATTGACACTTGAGAGGTCTTCTGTATTAGCCTAAGGGATGCTTAGGATACATGTATAGAAATAGGCATTTCTGCTGTTAAACAAAAGGGCTATGAGATTCAGGTGAGCCCAGAGCCCATTCTCCTTTGGAATGACATTCAAAGGCCCAGGATCCCCTTAGGTTGTGTGTCTGACACTTCACAGAATTTTTAAAAATTCTGTCAGCCAGCTGGAAGCCAATCCTACCAACAGTATTGCTGCCTGCAAAGCTCCCCTGCAAGAAGCTATAGCTCAGACTTCTTGGAGATTCTAAGTCTGATGACTTTTTTTGCCTGCTTATTAATCAGGGTTTATATGTACAGCAGAATTTCTTCTCAGAGTTTTTTTTCCTTGTAGCAGACTACATAGTGAAAGGGCTCTTTGGATGGGACCTGTGGTTCCCACCTCCCATCAGGGTTAGATGATCAATGAGAAACAACTTCATTGGCTTAGTCAGTTTGCAACCAGTAGCATCACAGGCTGAAGACCAGAAGCAGGTCCTCAAAGCCACTGGGCTGCCTCAGGTGTCCCAGTATTCTGGGATGCTCCCAAGGGAGACAGCAGCTGGAACTCCAGAGACTAGACACCCAGCCAACACCTGTGGGTAAGGGGCTAAGCCAGATTTCAATTTTGAAAACAAAGAACCTGATGCCTCCTCCAAACTGAGTGTAGCAGAGCAAATCCACCATGCCCACTACCTATTTGTCTGTGAAAGCTGCACCCTGGAATTCAGGAGATGATGTCTGTACTGTCAAGTGAGAAACAATTAGTAATATGAAAATATTGAATGACTTCTTTAAAGAATAAAACAATATAGATCACATTCATGATAATAAAGGACATATTATGTGGCTAGAGTTTCCATATTTATCTTTAAAAGATCCTTGATCTGGAATTATGTATTTGGATCAATAAAGAAAAAAATAACAGACTCAAATGAAAATTTAGATATTTAGGTTTACCTAAATAGGGTGTGTAAAATGAGGAAGAAGACTTTCAGCTTTTTACTTGACATTTGAAGTAAAATGAAGACTTGCTAAGATGGAAGGGTTGGGCCCACCATCGTTCCACATGGTAGACAATGGGGAGTCTAAGCAGGCAGTCAGGAGAACCTAGTGATGGTGGCAGGGGGCGAATAGTTCTCACAAGCACATTTAAACCACGTGTTGCCTAAGACCATTCCAGAGGACATGTTTGCCAATGAGTTTTAAAAATAAACTTCACACAGTAACAAAACCTAACGAATTAAAGCAAAAAATGAACGACTTGCTCTCTACATTTCAGAAAACAAAGTCAACATCCAAGAGATTGACTTCCAAAATACACTGGGAACACGGGATATTTTATTAATTTTGCAATTCTCAATTTTTGGTTGCAAATACTCACTGCATGCTATAATAATCCATGCCTCTAGTCCTATTGAAAATTGTGTTGTCTGAGCCCAGAAGGACTAAGAGGATATTGAGTACAATCCCCTCATTACATGAAGACACTGCAGTTTCATACCATACACAGCACGCAGGGTTAAGTGGCAGAGTCAGGTCTAGAACCCTGTCTCCAGCTCTGGTCTAGAGTTCCTTCTGCTACAACCCATTGTCTCATAGCTCACATATCTGAGTGCCTGAACTGAATTTCTTGCTTCTCCTTTTGCTCTTCATCAGCAGGTCAGTTTCATGTTTTAAATCATTACACATAATACCCTTTCAGGACTAAAATGGCATTCCTGCCTTTCCATTTGTAACTAAAACTGGAAAAAATAATAATAATTCCAAGGCGGGGGGAAGCCTTAAGAAAACAAAGAAGTGTTTAGAAGTATTTAAATTAATAATAAAAGTTCATTTGAAAACAAGAAAGCATGAGCAACTCAGTGTTACCCTTCAGTATTGCTTAAAATTCTACCCTGTCTTCCAATTTTCGGGGTCAGTAGATGTCTCCAAATTCTTTAAGATCTCTAGTCCACTGGAGGCTGACCTTCTCCTGGCCCTGTGGGTCCTCCTGACCTTGATGTTGCCTCCATAGGGCACCATATCAAAATAAGCCCCTGCTTCAGTTTTTCAGAACTGATTCCACAACAAACAAAAACCTATTCAACCAAAGGGTTTAACAGCTTTTACGCAAGATTCACAGGGATTTCCCAAGTTCCGCCCACAGCTCTCTTCACTCCCCCTCTAATCTCTGCTCTCCACAGGCGCCCTTCTGTGTCCCTTCAGGGGGTCCCACTCTTCTTTCCCCCAGCCCCACAGGGCAGAGCAAAGCCCGCTCACCAGTGAAATGTTGGCTTGGAGTGAGTAGGGGCTAAAGTGAGTAGGGGACTTACCATAGTATTTTCCCAAACACAAAATTTCAGACTTGAAGTTGGGGTCGTTAATACCTCCCCTCAGTGGCACAGCTTTTTAGGAAAGGTTAATACTTAACCCCAGGGATCTAGGAACAAAATTCAAGCAGCCTTATAAGTTCTTTAAAGTGCTTTTATCTTAAAATGCATTAAAATTTTGCTCTATAATGCATTTCCCTAAAACAAGAGAGTAAAACTGATGCTCCAAAAGATGCACTGTGTTCACACTGGGGCTTCACCACTCTCCACCCTTGCACACTGAGAAGTGTTAGGTAGCAGCCAGAAATGAGTGGCCAGAGGGGAATTAAAGGCAGGGCCCTCACCATTACAATCTAACAAAGTACTTAATACAGGAGGCTGGAAGCAAAAGGAAGACATATCTCACCAATTAACTCAGCAGTCCTGAGCTCGCCAGGACTGCTAGATTGCCAGGTGTTCTGAGTATTACAAGCAAAATAGCACAGGAGGAACGGAGAGTCTTTGGGGCTGTGCTGAGAAAACAGGCTTCTGTAAGCTTCGGTAACAATCTCACTAAAATTGCCAGGTGTCCTGAACATCACAAACAGGAATCATACAGGAAGAGTGGGGGTGGTGTAGTCCTTGAGATTACATTCTGGAAAAGGGAGTTTCTGTAATAATTTCACTAAGACAAAGAGCCTTCCTTTACTGAATGAAAAAGAAAGGCTTTGTAGCTGTACATTATTTCCAAGGGGAAGAAAGGCGGGGGGGATCTAGAAGCTAGCTAAGGTATAAAACCCCTGAATCCCAACAGTTGCATACTTAAATTAGTACATAGAACAAACTCATTAACTTACTAACAAACTTACTAACAACTTTATTTCCTCTGTACATGGGGCATTTATACTATCCAGGTGCGTGCTTGCAGCTTTGTGCTTGTATGTTTCATAAATACACTCGATTATTTCATTTCCGCTATATGGGGTTGTCTCTCACTTGAATTATTCCCTTTAGGGTGAGACAAGAACTGAGGCAAGGGAAGGAGCCACTTGACTAAGGTCTCTCTCTCCCCATCTGTGACAGAGGCTGCTGTAATTCATGGCGGTGGGGGGCGGGCGGGGAGGTCTCTAATGACTGCACTAGGAAATTGAAGACTAACACTATTATTTCAGGAAGGCTGAGGAACTGTGAATTTATGTAAGGTGAGGCCATAGAGGGCTAACAACTTTGGTCTGGGTTGGCAACATCAACACCAGTTTCTCGTGGGGGAATTGATTATTTAATTAATAAATACGGTTTCCCAGACAAAGCCTTAACACAGAAGGAAAAAGGAATTTAAGAGATCTTGGTTTTGAGAAAACTGGACATCAGTATTTTAAATTTTAAACTAAATTGTAACATTGAGTTCAATATGAATCTGAAAAAATGCTTTCACTTCTTCAACTAGATCTAGATCAATCTCAAATGTTAATGAACAATTTATCATGATTTTATTTAATTTTTAGTTTTTTTTGGCTGGGTACAATGAACTTTATTGATGGTGAATGATAAGGTAGGGCTCCCTAAGCCCCTCCCCTCTTCAGGGGGCCTAGGATGGAAACTGGAGGTCAGGAGATTCTCAGTGTGCTGGGGGATTGATTCGGGCAAGGACTCCCCAGCAACTGAGGGCTTCTTTTCTTGTTACTGGGGCTGGTGGTTCAGGGGGCTCTTACTCCTTGGAGGCCATGTAGACCATAAGGTCCACCACTCTGTTACTATAGCCAAATTCATTGTCATACCAGGAAATGAACTTGACAAAGTGGTCATTGAGGGTAATACCAGCCCCAGTACTGAAGGTGAAGGAGTGGCTGTTACTGTTAAAGTCACAGGAGACCACCTGGTCCTCAGCATAGCCCAGGATGCCATTGAAAGGGCCCTCTGATGCCTGCTTCACTATCATCTTGATGTCACCATATTTGGCAGCTTTCTCCAGGCAGCAGGTCAGATCCACAACCAATACATGGGGGGGTGAGGACATGGAACACCATGCCAGTGAGCTTCCCATTCAACTCAGGAATGACCTTGCCACAGTCTTGGCAGATCCAGTAGAAGCAGGGATGATGTTCTGGGCAGTCCCTCAGCCATCACACCACAGCTTGCCAGAGGGACCATCCATAGTCTTCTGGGTGGCAGTGATGGTGTGGACTATGGTCATGAGTCCCTCCATGATGCCAAAATCATCATGGATGATCTTGGCCAGGGGGGCCAAGTAGCTGGTGGTGCAGAAGGTATTGCTGATAATCTTTATGGAGCTGTCATACCTGTCATGGTTCACACCCACCACAAACATGGGGGCATCCACAGAAGGGGCAGAGATGATGACCCTCTTGGCTCCACCCTTCAGGAGAACCCCAGCCTTATCCATGGTGGTGAAGACACCAATGGACTCCACAATATATTCAGCACCAGCATAAGATGGAGATGGACTTTCCATTGATGACAAGCTTCCTGTTCTTAGCCTTGACTGTGTCTTTGAACATGCCATGAGTAGAATCACACTGGAACATGCAGACCACGTAGTTAAGGTCAATGAAAGGATCACTGATGGTGACAACATCTACTTAGCTAGAGTAAAATGCAGCCCTGGTGACAATGCACCCACTTAGGCCAAATCTGTTCCCTCTGATCTTCATCATGTTTCAGGGTTGAGGCTGGCACTGTGCAGGAAGACATGGCTGTCTGTTGAATAGGAGGAGCAGAGAGCCTATTGTGGTTTTAAATTCATGTTGAATCATTCCATTCTTGAGGCTTCTGGCCAAGATGGAAGCACAGGTAGATACATTTTGCCTCCTCACACAACCAAAAGAAGGACAACAACAAATTTTAAAACAACAACAACAACAAAAAAACCAATCAGAATTGTCAGAAAAATTGAACTGTATGTAAGTCTGACAACCAAGAAGTTAAAGAAAAAATATTCATCCACACTGGTAGGTGTGGGGGGAGACAGGCAGCTGGGGCCAAGAGGATGCATAGCAAGGTGGTGGTTGGAGGACCCGGTAGGACAGGCAGCAGCTGGTGGTCCCACATTTGCATGCAGATAAACTAGGAGGAACAACTAGGGAGCGAAAAAGACCCACAACCCAGGTTTCCAGAACAGGAAACTAAAGCCTCAAAACCTCTAGCTGTAAAGACCTGTGGTACTTACCACAGCAGAAGAAACTCCAACCTCACTGGAGAGTTTGTTGGAGGGAACCCCAGGGTCTAGAATGTACACAAGCCCACCTGCCTGGGAATCAGCACCAGAAGGGCCCAATTTGCTTGTGGGTAGCGGAGGAAGTAACTGAAAGCTGAGAGCTGAGCAAACAGCATTGTTCCCTCTCGGACACCTCCTCCACAGATAGTGCCACAACACAGCAACCTGGACTGGGCCACCATGGTGAATACCTAAGGCCCCACCCCTTAAAATGTAACAGGTGCACCAAAACAAAGAAATATGGCCCAAATGAAAAAACAGATCAAAACCCTAGAAAAAGAACTAAGTGATGAAGAGATAATCAACCTATCAGATTCAGAGTTCAAAACACTGGTAATCAGGATGGCCACAGAAATGACTCAGTATGGTCGCAAAATAGAGGGAAAAATGAAGGCTATGCAAAGTAAAATAAAGAAAAATATACAGGGAACCGACAGCGATGGGAAAGAAACCAGAACTCAAATAAATGGAGTGGACCAGAAGGAAGAAAGAAACATTCAACCAGAACAGAATGAAGAAACAAGAATTCAAAAAAAATGAGGAGAGGCTTAGGAACCTCCAGGACAAGTTTAAACATTCCCACATCCAAATTGTAGGGGTGCCAGAAGGAGAAGAGGAAAAGCAAGAAATTGAAAACTTATTTGAACAAATAATGAAGGAAAAAACTCCCCAGTGTTGCAAAGGAAATAGACTTCCAGGAAGTCCAGGAAGCTCAGAGAGTCCCAAAGAAGTTGGACCCAAGGAAGCACACACCAAGGCACATCATAATTACATTACCCAAGATTAAAGATGAGGAATCTTAAAAGCAGCAAGAGAAAAGAAGAGAGTTAACTACAAAGGAGTGCCCATAAGACTGTCAGCTGGATTTCTCAAAAGCAACCTTGCAGGCAAGAAGGGGTTGGAAAGAAGTATTCGAAGTCATGAAAGGCAAGGACCTACATCCAAGAGTGCTCTATCCAGCAAAGCTTTCATTTAGAATGGAAGGGCAGATAAAGTGCTTCCCAGATAAGGTCAAGTTAGAGGAGTTCATCATCACCAAGCCCTTATTACATGAAATGTTAAGGGACTTTTTTAAGAAAAAGAAGATGATCAAAATTATTAACAGTAAAATGACAACAAACTTGCAACTATCAAAAACTGACCCTGAAAAAAAAAAGAAACAAAAACAAACTAAGCAAACAGCTAGAACAGGGACAGAATCAGAGAAATGGAGATCACAGGGAGGGTTATCAGCAAGGAGGGGGAATGGGAGAAAAGGTACAGGGTATAAGAAGCATAAATAGTAGGTACAAGATAGACAGGGGGAGGTTAACAATAGTATAGGAAATGGAGAAGCCAATGAACTTATATGTACAACCCATGGACATGAACTAATGGGGGGGAGGAATGAGGGTGTGAGTGAGGATGCAGGGTGAAGGGGAATAACGGGGAGTAAAAAATGGTACAAGTATAACAGCATAATCAATATACTTTTGTATATTGACTTTGTATTTTGATTATACTTATAAAAGTATAAAAATATACTTTAAAAAAATCTTTCCATCCTTGAGCAATTTGCATAGTTTCCTGTAGCAAAACCAACAAAAAAAGCAGAGTTGGATAATTCCCCTTGTTTGGCAAGAATCTCAAGGTAATTGCCTTAACTTGGTTGGGGAAACAGAAAGCTGGCTCTCCCAAAATCTCCAAGGATGTTATTAAGATGAAATCAGTTTTACCCGTTTTCTCTTTGTTTTAATGTCTGCTAGAATTATTATTATTTAGATTTTATCCTGAATTTATTTGGAATTACTGGATCTGTGCCAAGTCTCTCACTTCCAATTGCAGGCCCTGAGAAAGAAGACACCTACCAAGAAGGGCTCCTGGTGGCAAAATGGACTCAACTTTAAAGGCAGAGCCTAGTAGCCATTGGTAGACAATACCATAAACCATACTTTAGGGAGAAACCTGCACTAAACTGCCTGTCTCACCCACTGCACTGTCTGCCTGCACTGTGTTCCTGCCATCTGAGCCAGCCCTTATAAAGGAGTTCTTGGAATTGTATTTCAACCAGTAGGACTGAGGCTTTACCTGTCCAATTGGAGCTGTGTGGCTCTATCCCCATCAGCATCTTCACCAACCACTCTGAGCAGTTCCATTCTGACCAAGCAGGACAATGCCTTTTGGGCCAGTCAAACCGAGGGTTTAAAGTCTTCATTTCCTTAAGTATGACCAGTCAGCACTGATCTGGCTCAGAGAGAGAACTTCCCCTTTCTAACAAAGAAAGAAGACTGTGTTTCCTGGTCTGGGGCTGAAAAACTGAGGAAGTCTCACTGAATCAGAGCAGAATGGAGCAGAGCAGGTGGAGCAGAGCAAAGCAGACCAGACCATATTGGTACAGAGCAGGTTGGTGTGGAACTGAGCAGGACAGAGCAGAGATGCCCTACCCAAGGGCCATCTTGCTCAGGTCCACCTAACAGCTGTCCTTTTTCACAGCTGCACTGCTTCATAATTGAGCTGTAACACTATTGAGCTGCTCCCTGGCCATGCTGTATCACAATTGCACCATTTGCGCTGAATAAAGTTTTGTTTTACATAATACCCCAACTTGGGGATTCCTGTTGGCATTGAATTGGCACCAACGACCATTAGTTGATGCAATAAAGTGAGTTCAACATCTTCATAAGTGTTTATTGAGTGCCTCCTGTGTTTTAGGCATTGTACTATACGAAAGACAGAAATGGCCTCTGTTCTTCAGCAGAATGAAGCTTTTACCTCCCTTCGAAAATCCAGGTAAACTAGATTGCATTGTGGTCTCCAAATATCCTGCATGCCTGCTTACCCTGAGCCTCTCTCCGTGACTTCCTGCTTTTGGACTGTCCCACATGGCTTTTTTACATCATGACCAATAACCTAATGAAAAAATGCTAGACATCATTAATCATTAAGGAAATGCAAATAATACAATAGGGAGTTGAATGGGGGCCTCAAAAAATGTGTCCACACCCTACTACCTGGAAGCTGTGAATGTGATCTTATTTAAGAAAGGGTCATTGCAGATGTTACTAAATTAGGGACCCTGAGATGAGATCATCCTGGATTACCCAGATGTGCCCTAAGTCCAATAAAAAGAGTCCTGTTAAGTTACAGAAGAGGAGAAATACAGTGAATCAGAGGAGAAGGGGATGTGAAGACAGAAGTAGAGATCTGAGTTATGTAGCCACAAGACAAAGAACACCTAGAGTCACCATAAGCTGGAAGAAGCAAGGAAAGGTTCTTCTCAAGAGTTTTGGAGGGACGTCTGCTGACTCCTTGATTTTGGACTCTGGTATCCAGAATAATATTTTTTAAGCCCCTAAAATTGTGGTAATTTTTTATGGCAGCCACAGAAAACTAATATTCTATTCCTTAACATATATTCAGAGAATTGAAATTCTGTCCATATAAATACATGTACATGAATGTTGATAACAACGATTATTATTCCTAATAGTCCCAAAGTACACACCCAAACGTCCATCAGTGGATGGATGAATGCATAAACAAAATGTGGTACATCCACACAATGGAATATTATTCACCCATAATAAGAATGATTGATATTGCTATGTGCTACAAGCTGAATAAGCCTAGAAAACATGCTCAATGAAAAAAGCTAATCACAAAAGGCCATATGTCCCATGATTCCACTTATATGCAATATCCAGAATAGGCACACCTATACCAACAGGTACAGAAAATAGACTGTAGTTGCCTAGGGTGGGGGTGGGGAATGAGGTTAGTGAGGGGGCTAGGGTTGGGTGGTAAATTGTTTATTCATTAGAAACAATGAATATTTATGAATGATAATTATTTTAGATCTAACCTACCATAATCTAGATAGCAAACTTAATAACCAGGAAAATTAAGTTCCAGAATGTATTACTAACCTGGGTCTTTGATGCCAGGTTCTTAGAAATGTGTGCCCGTAGATTGATGGGTGAAGTTCCCAGTCACAGTCTCAAATCCTAACCCTATTCCTGAGAGGAGCCAGTTGGCACCTAACAGGTTCCTCTCCTAATCTATCCTCTCTTTACCCACTTCAATGCGTAAGGACTCATGGACACTGCATCCTTGGTTCAATGGGGACTACTAGATAAAACGTAACCTCACTCCCTGAGAACCTTTACCACGTGTCAGTTTCTCAGAGATTCTCCTCACTCTGAGCAGTCTAACACAACAGTTGGAATTCTATCTTAATATGATCCACTTTAAGACATGACTTTTAAAGATGCACTACATTTAAAAGTAGAGACTCTTGTGGTGGCTGGGACAGGGCCTGAGGGTGGCATCACATACAAAGCCAGAGTCACAGAGGGTGCATATAAAGAAAGCCCACCTCTGCCCACTCCGACACATGCTCAGAGATCAGTTTGGTTCAGTTCTAAGGCCCAGATGGACTAATTCTGATATTGTATTGCATGTGACCTTAGGGGGTTGTGCTGATGTCACTGAGGTTTGTAGAGCTAATTTATATGTTCAAGTCCCTTTTGGCATGGGAGTTAGGAATGCTGTAGTCACCCATAACCCACTCCAGTCTGAACATCCAGGTCAACGGGAAGGGACCCAGCAAGGACTGGATCTTGGTGTGGCTCAGCGGTGGACAGCAGTCACTACAGGCTTCATCTGTCCCTTCTGAAGCCTGTTCAGTGTAGTTGACCCCTGCCATCCCAGATTTGGCAAGAATCTCTCTAGGCAGTGACTGATTCAGGCATGAGCATGTGACCTGGGCAAGTGAAGCAGAACCCTCACTGGGCCTCTTAGGAAAGGGCTATGGCTTTCCCTGGCCATGTAGGCATGGATCGGGAATGCTGGCTTGGAGGAAGGCAGCCTGAGAGTCAGTCTGTCTCCACGCAGTAGCCTGTGTTTTTGAGCCAACTATTCAACCTTTTGGAATCTTGGTTTCTGCATCTATATAGAATAATATTACAATGTTCACAGAATTAGTATAAGAACTAAATTGAATTATGTGAGACATAAAGCACAGTTCCCTGCCTCTAAGAGTCACTCAGCACTGGCACCTATTTGTATAGAGCTGAGAAGAGCCTTTGGCATGGGGGAAGCGACTTGTCCAAGGACACTGATGCAACTTTAAAATTTCTCATCCATGAACTACCTTTCTGGCCTAATTTATACCCACACTTCTGCTGCTCTTTAGATAAATGAGTAATATAAATGTGGAAAATTCATGTGCATGATTAATTATTCCACTTACAAAGTACCTACCAGAATCTGCTGGTGTTGTTTTTCTACTTGATAGCCTCCAAAATGCAGTATGCCAGGCTTTGCTTGTATGACCTTATTACTCAGAAGTTTTGCATAAACTTCTATAAAAATAATGTAGAAAAGTATATAATGAGATGAGACATAAAAGAAAATATTAAATAAAAGAAAATCCTATTAACATGGGCTCTTTTTAATTTAGGGTATTTTAAGCATATGGAAGTTTCAGACAGAGGACGTAGCTGTCAACAAGATTAATGATCTGTTCCAAGTAAACTGAAGTGCCTCTCCTATTTTTACACATTACTTGGGAGATATTATCATCACAATACAAATTCATGTATTGTTTATTACATATTAAAATAATTGCCCTTCATATTTTGTACAATTCTTTGTAATAAAACACAAGCTCATAAAGCACACAAACCTGTCTTTGCTCTGCATAATGCTGTGCTTACTGATTATATAATGAATGCCCAGAATCTAAACACTTAGTGTTTAATTGTATTACTGTATATTTAACTGTTACTATTTTATTTCCTCTGAATAGAATTATTATATGATATAATCTTTTAAAATTGATATGATATAAAATTTATTATTTGATAAAGAGTAATCTTAAAGCTCTGAATAATTAATTATCTCTCGTGCCAGTAAAGTTGCAAACCGTTATTGTAATATGAACATCTTTTTTTTTCCAGATTTAAGAATGAGATTAAAACAGCTGAGCTAAAAAAAATGAGGTCTACAAAACATTTCCCAGCTCTTCATACAGGCACAAACTGAGATGTGGGGAGAAGGCCCTGGGAACCCACTACACAATCCGTGCCTCCAGTGTCTCATGCCAGGCATGTGTTTGTAATCCTCACTCCAGCCCTCCAAGGCAGGTATTGTCTCATTTTGGATCACCTTTCACCTTTGGCTTTATCCCAGTCCTAGGGGCCATAGGCACCCTTACCCATCCCTTAGCCCACTATGATTCTCATATACATTTGGGCCAAACTGAAGGGCTGGAATGGGGTTAGGATGGTATTTCAGGGGGACCAATAATCTCTGCAGGTCATCTGGTAATTTTTAAAGTATTTAAATTAACATTATTTGATAATTTTTTAATGTTGAAGGTTTTGTTTTTGTTTTTAGGGGCACAAAAATATATGTAAGTGAGCATTTTTCTCTCAATGCCCAGAAATTGTCAAGTATACTAATTTGCACTCAACAAGTTCTACAATGACAAAAGAACACCAAATACTACGTTTCCAGCATTTGCAATGGGCTTTGAAAGATGGGGGGGATACAACCTAGTGTGATGGTACAGAGTTGGACATGGGGCTGCAACAGCTGAACACTAACTCTCCACTTACTGTATTTTATCATTTATAATGTGCCCCTGTGTATAATGTGCACCCACGTTTTTGGCCCGAACTTTCAGGAAAAAAAATCTTTTGTTTTAATTTTTAAAATTTATTTATATTTAGAAACAAAAGTGATTATTGCATTCCATAGTATTATTTTGCATATGGATATCATTATTGCTTTCTACAGTTACACTTTTAACACATTTATATAGATATGGAATTAGTACTACCCATGGATAATGTGCATCCTTATTTTTTCCCTCAAAAATTTGGCCAAAAATTATACATGGCAAAATACAGTAGTTGTGCCACTTTGGGGAACTCATTTGACTTCTCCAAGTCTCAGCTTCCCCAACAGTAAAATGGAAATAGAATGTTGATGTCATGAGGAGTAAATGAAAGTAATGTAGGTGACATGATTAGGCTTTAACATAATAGCTATAGAATTTACCAGGCTTTCAAATCTAAGGGATGTGCATGGAAAAAGGCAAGAAGGTATAAAAATGCCTGAGGTGTTGCAGGAGCAGGATTAACAGAGGGGCTGGAGCTGGGGATGAGAGGCCCTTGGCATGGGGATGATGCTGGGTAGGCAGGTTCAGATAAACAGCAAAGAGGGCCAAATGCCAATTAAAGGAGTTTCAACTTTATTCTGTATGCAAGGGGAACCTCTCAGAGTATTCCAGAAGGATAGAGGCAGAAGCCAGTCAGGATTCTACAAGAGAAAAATGACTAGGGGGTGAAGAGTGGTCTGGAGGAGAGTGTGGCCAGGGTGCAAATCACTGCAGCAGGCCTGGTCACCTGATGAGGATGAGGAACAAGGTAGTGGAGACAGACAGGAAAGGTATTTGAGGAACTGTAAGCAGAAGAACTTGGAGACTAATTCACGTCTCAAAAATGTATTGGTTAAGTGGATGGACCTATATAGAACCATTGTTCTTTTGTTGTTGGCTTAAAACAACAGAAGTTTATTCTCTCAAAGTTCTGGAAGCCAATAGAACCATTGTTCTTAATAAAACCTATTATGAGCCCATAAAACAATATAGATAAATCAACACCAAAAATTCCACTATGTTTCATGGATTTGGAACCTCTGGGAAGCTGTGAGTTATAAAGTAAATCTGTTTCTAACCACTTACTTGATTCTAGGAGGTGGTTAGGCACTTCTCTTTTCTTGGGCTCCTCCACTAGGCTCTTCAAAAGGAGGGGTGATACGTTATTAAACAGTTCCTCCGAATTCTTTGGTTCTCTGCTGGGGGTTTTCACTGTTGCCATTTTATCATGAAAAATGGAGTCTTCTTTTTAGAGCCTGGGAGGAAATGAGTGGCAGTATAATCATCCATGAGAAACCATTCACATTTATTTTTCTCAATCATTGACAAAGGTACTTCTCGTCACTGGGTGGTTTACTATGGTTCAGGCCCTCCCTGCCTCTCATCTCTCTGGTGGCCACTCTAATCCCACACATGGCTGTCCCATTAATCTCCTTGCATCACACATCACAACCTAAATATTGTGCCAGTGCTGAAAACCCTTTCGTGGTCCTACTTTTCTTTATTGTCCTGACATGCTTCTTGAGCTATTAGCAGAGGTACGTGAAGGAACAAATAAAGGCTCTTGCAGTCAAATGAGTTTAGAGAATGTTGAAGTAAACTGCTAAGCAGGTTTCTTCTTTCCTCCTCCTCCCCCTCCTCCTCCTCCTTTTTTGTATCCTCACCCAAGGATATTTTTGCCATTGGTTTTAGAGAAAGAGGAAGGGAGACAGGAAAGGAGAGAGAGAAACATCAATGCATCCATTGATGGCATCTATTAGCTGCCCTCTCTTCAAACCAGGGATTGAACCCATAGCCTAGGTGTGTGCCCTGACTAGTAATTGAACCTGCAACCTTTTGTTGAGTACAACGCTCCAACTGAGCAACACTGGCCAGGGCTAAACAGTCCTCCTCCTTGTCAGATTTCTGCAATTAGTTTCTCAGAGATGACTGTGAAACGCTTTAACATCTGGAGACATGATACAGGACACTGGCATTTAGGAGCCACCTTCCTTGGCCCCTCTCTGGGGCAATGAGGAGGTGGGGACACCATAGAACTCCTCCATTTCCATTTGGTCTTTCCGAGAAGCTATGTCTGAGCACCTGAGGTCCTGCTTCATGTCACACCCTTTGTCAGACTTGCCTTCCCTTAACACAGTTATTTTAAGTTCCTCCTTCTTCATAAAATTCACACTGATCCCAACACTTTAACATTCTTTAGCAATTACTGCCTCTACTACTCATTTGACATTAACAATTTATCGCCTCATAATGGCACTTTACAAACCCCACATATCTTTATATTTCCCCCAGCTAAGTGTCTTAACTTGGGGCACTTATACAGACTGGGTACTGCTCTGTGGAGTCCCTGAAAATGGATGTAAAATCATGTGTGGATCTTTATGTGCATTTTTTTGAGAGGGTTCATAGCTTTAGAGTCCCAAAGTCTCTGGCATTGAGCAAAACGCAGTTGAATACGCTGAAGAAGGTGCTTAATAATCACTTTCTGAAAGAAGTCTCTCCTTTCCCCTCACTTCTCATCCCAAGCGTCGCAGAAGATTCCTCGCACCTCGGCGCAGCCTCCACCTCGCCTGCTTCATTCTCCTCCATCCACTAATATCTCCCCCAAGCTTATTCTCCGCCGCGTCCTTCAAATTCCCTGCCCCTCTTCAAGCGGGTACAAGAGCAAAACCGTTCTCCAGTTCACTCACCCCCAGGGTGAACCTGTCTCTCTTTTCACACCCCCACATCCTGGGTCCCCTCACCCCATCCTCTATCTGGCGTGCCTTCTCATCCTTGCCAAACGCTTGCTCCCTCAGTGCCACTTTAGTCCATACCCTGCTGGGGGTAGGGATCTACCCCAGACACCAGCACGGCTGCATCCTCATTAACCCTTTAGGCCGGAACTCTCCTGAGATCCCAGCTCAGGCGAACTTGCTGCCGGACACTGCCTGGGGTTCAGGCTGCCTCGGCAGCTCCCCTATGGCCAAAGGAGCCACCCCCGCCCAGGGTCCCAGAGCCTCTTACAGCAGGGACTGTCCGGGGGCTGTAGCCCGCGAGAGTCGCCTTGACAACGCGGACGCGCTCTGGGCGGAGGGCGGGGGCGGGGATGTTGGTGGCCGGACGCGACCAAATTCCTCAAAGATGTGGGGGGAGCCGTTCTGTTACAGCGCGAGATGAGGACGCCATGGGTATCTCCTGGGGACCCTAAGCAGTTTCTGGTGACTCAGGAGAACAAAGAGAGCAACTTGTGGGCTGCAAAGTCAATGGATTCCCGAGAGGAAATGAGAAAGTCAGGAGACTATAAACCGGACACCTGGAAGAGCAGTTCGCAGGAGAGGGGCGGGCCGAAAAGGGCGGGGCCTCCCCAGCGCAGTGGGTGCAGCTTTCTCCAACAACCTTCATTTCCGAACGCCCTACTTTAATGTTGTTTGTATTGCGTTTTCTATTATGACAAATTTCAAGTATATACAAAGGTAGGCATAATAGTACGATGAACCTCAAGCCATCGCTTGCAACAATGACCAAATTATGGCCAATCTTACTTTGTACCTTTCCTATATTCCCTGTATTATTTTGTAGAAAATCCCAGACATCATTTCACCCGTAAATATATCAGAATATAACTCCAAAAGACGAGGACTCGTCTAAAAAACATAACCATAATACTAATACCTAAAATTACAATAAGTTTTTAATATGTTCGAATATTCTGTATACAGTTGTCTCATAAATGTAAATTTTTTTTGTAGAGTTTGCCGGTTTGATTCAGAATTCAAATAAAATCTACACATTGCAATAGATTGATATGTGATTTAGGTCCCCTTTAATCGACAATATTCTCCCTCCCTATTATTTCTTTGTTGTTGCAATTTATTCACTAATGGAATTGTTTCTGATACTTAGGATTTATAGCCATGAAACTAGGTCTGCTCCCCTAACTTTCTGCCTTTTCTACTCCACCTGCTCACCCAAGGACATTATTCCTTACACAGATGGCTCAGGCCCCTCTCTTTCCAGAATCTGCCCTTGTGTTGCTTCTTCCATCTGTGACTTGACACTTGTTTGGTGTTATTTACAGCTTCATGCTGATAAGAGATTATAATATTCAATGAGGGTACCTGCCTTTCTCACACCCACATCACTTGTCCTCTTTGTGGTTTTGTTTTTTACCCTCCACTGAGAATGTTTATTCCTTCTACCTTATTCTCAGTCCTTCCATCACTGATTAAAAATCTCCCTATCTTTTAAGGCTAGCACTAGAGATGGTATATCTCCTACTCTTCTCATAATCTTGCAGGTCAGGAGGGCTGTTTCCCTCCTCTGGGCTTCCATACACTTTGCTCCACCATCTTTTTGGCACTTATATTTTTACATGCTGTACCCATCATTATTTGTGTATGTGTCTTAAACTGCAGGATTCTTGGGAGAGGAGACAGTGCTTTATCTGTGGATCTCCTACAGCTGTTGACAGTTGTTTGTTCACAGCGATTACCCAGTAACTGTTGGCCAAGTGGGGAAAAAAAGGACTTTAAAAAAATATTTATTTATTTATTTATTTATTTATTTATTTATTTATTTATTTATGTTTAGAGAGAGGAGAAGGGGGGAGAAAGAAAGGGAGAGAAATATCAATGTGTGGTTGCCTCTCGTGCACCCCCTACTGGGGACCTGGCCTATAACCCAAGCATGTGCCCTGAGTGGGAATGAAACTGGCGACCCTCTGCTTCGCAGTCCAGCTCTCAATCCACTGAGCCACACCAGCCAGGGCTAAAAATGTTCTTTTAGTTCTTTCTGTTTTGTTGCCCCAACAAAACTGTAGATTTCAGGATAAGTACCATGTTTCCAGTAGTTCCAGAATTTTCCACCTAACTCAAACCATCAAATGCTTGTTTTTTAAATGGGTATTGAATAACACTTTTTAATTTGTTCTTAATTTTTTTCTTAGAAATATTGCCAAATTTCCTATTTTACATATAGATATGATATAATATGTAGGACCTTGTACAATCAATTAACCAAATTGCACATTGTGGCATAGTGGACACTGCCAGTTGCCTGCTTTCACTTTCTTACCAACAGAACCTCAGCTTTGCTTAGTTTCTTCACACATCCCCAGTTCCAGCAGCAGATCCTGATTAGTCTAGACCAATCGTTGAATTCCTGATCCTTTTTCCCCACAGTTGATTTAGAGTTGAGTATATAACTCAATTCTGGGCACAGAGATATTAAGGGAAGACTTTTGGGGGACCTCTGGAAAAGGCTTTCCCTCTCCTAAGAAAGAGACATACAAAGATACAGTATCTTTCTCTTTCCCAGCACTGTAGTGTCCAGAAATGATTCCTCAGAATTGCAGCAACCATCAGAGGCCATGAGGGACCATCGCACTAAGGTGGAGCTGATGAGAACTGCAGGATATAGGAATAAGACTCAGGACCTGGATGACATCATTTCACCTTTGGTTGTTTGGTATCCATATGCCATATCTCTTTCTTTCAGCTGAAAACATTCTGACATAAAATGATTTCTAAACACTCACTACTCACAGTGTGATTTGTAGCACAGGAGCTTGTTAGAAATGCAAAATTTTGGGTCACCCCAGACCTATTGAATCAGATTCTGCATTTTAAGAAGATTTCCCTGGGGGATTCATAGACACATTAACGTTTGGGAATTACTGAACTGATGCCCTACAATTATGGCTGTTTTAGATAATCAATTATTTAATCAATTTGTTTATGTATTTAACATTTTGCTTAGTATTTGCAACACGCAGAATACAAAGATATCCCAACCTCCTGCAAACTAATGCAATGAGATGAGTGTGATAACAGGCATGGAAGCTGTAAGTTTTACCCATTGGTAGCATTGGGGGAACAATTAATTTCCTTGCTTAAAACCCTTCAGTGGCTTCACATCGTTCAGAAAATAAAATTCTAAATTCTTAACAAAAGTTTCAAGGCTCTGCAGGTCCTGACTACTGGTCCCTCATTCCACCTTCTCCTCACCCAACTCCACTGTGCTCTGCCCACACCCCCATTGCCTGGTGCGGTGGGTTAAAGCTGGCTGAGATTTCTTTGACACTCCTCCCATGGACAGGTGGGTCCCTATGCCTCCCCTTGAACCTAGGTGGGTCAGTGACTGCTTTAACTTCCCAGTCCATCCTGTCTGAATGTCTGACCCCCAAATTAGGGAGAAATAATAAAATGGTGGTTATTTTAAGCCTGTAAGTTTGAGGATAAATATAGCTGCAGCAATAAATAACCAGACATATGGCTAGTTGTTACTTACCCTAAGAATCCTTTCCTCAAAGGGGCTTTTCCTGGCTTCCCTTTTGTTAAAATTTGTGAGAGACCTTCATCTGGACAGAAATCAGGAGGAGCTAGGGCTAGAGCTATCACTCTCTATGTCATCAAGAGAGCCCTACGGGAAGAACTCTATGTTTGCAACACAGCTGTATGGTTGTAACAGCCCCTCCCCTTAACTTCCTCTCCCCTCTGTAAGGTACTTCTCCATCTTTGGGCAGAATATCCACCTGGTTTACCCTGGCTGTACTTACAGGATTGCAATCCTTTCCTTTTCCTAAATAAATCCTTTTTGGTGACAGAATATCGAATTGACTTTTATTTTACAGTTGACACTTTCTAAATCAGGTCCCACACTATTATCCGTTCTCAGCTCTGGCGGTCTCTCCCTTCAACGCCCTTTAATTCTGTGCATATGTAATTCTCCACTGACGGGTTTGCCCATTCAATGTTTGTCTTCTTAGATGATAAGTTCAACAAAGGCTGATTGCTCATCAGTGTATACTCATCACCTTGCACACTGCTTGGCACAGGCTAGTACCTCCAAAATATTTGTAGAATTAAGTCATTAATGAGTTATGTCAAGTGAGTTCTAAGTAGTATATATATGTATATATATACATTTGAAACATGGATAATATATTAATGTGGTTCAAAATTTAAGAAGTAAAAAATCTCCCTTTAACTCGTGTCCTTAAGCCACCAGTTTCCCTTTTCCAGAAATAACTCATGTTACTATGTTCTTATTTATTTTTCCAGGGATATGTTGCACATGTAGAAGCAATTATACGTATGCTTGCATGTGTGAAGAGCTCACTCCCTGTTAAGAAGCCCAAATAGCTTACTCTTGCGACTCCTCTTTTTCACTTAAAAATATGTCTGGATGATCATTCCATATCACCACATCATCATTCCATACATGAAGTACCTCATCATTCTTTTTTATGACTACAAATATTCCATGATTTATGTAACCAGCAGCCTATTTTTAGATATATAGGTTGTTCCTGATCTTTTGCTATTATAACTATATTATAATGATTTAAACAAATGAATATATTATTTCTACAAACTTGTACCTAACACCCATTCATATATATGTGAGTATATCTGTAGGATAGAGTATATCTATAAAGCATAAGTGCTAGGTCAAAGGGTTTGTGTATTTGTAATACTGATAACTGCTGTCAAGTTTCCCTTTATGGGCTTTGTGGTAGTTATTCACTCCTACTAGTAGTGCATGAGAGCATTTTTTTCCTTATAGCTTCACTAACAGAATATTATAAAATTTTTATATTTTTACCAATCTGGTGAGTAAAAAGTAGTACTTCAATATGCTTTCATTTATTATTTCTGTAATGATAAGTAAAGGTGGGCAGTTTTCATATGTCTAGGAGACATTTGTGTTTCCTTTTCTGTAAATCCACAACCCCTACCCATTTTTCCATTAGGTTCTCATCTTTTTCTTATTGAGCTGTGGGAACTCATTATATATTAGGGACATTAGTCTTTTGTTTGTGATAAGTGTCATAAAAGTTTCTCCCAGCTTGTCATTTGTTCTTAACAGTTTTTACCTTGTAGAATTTTTAAAAATTTTTATGTTGTATTCATTATGGATTGCTCCATAACAAATTGCCTCTAAACTTGGTGGCTTAAAACAACTGTAATCATTTAGTATCTCTCACAGTTTCTGTGGGATGGGAATTCAGACAGGGCATAGCAGAGATGACTTGTTTCTGTTCCAGAATGTCTGGGGCTCTGGATGGAAGACTCAAAAGCTGGGAGGAGGAATAGTCTGAGGGCATCATCTGGTGGTTAATGCTAAAGTTGCCAGTGGGGATCCTAGATAAGGCTCTTGACCAAGATACCCTGACCCACACATACCCTGAAATTCCTGGTAACGTGGTTGCTAGGTTCTAGGAGAGAGCCTGGCTTAAGCTGTATTTCTTTTAGGACCTAGGCTTAAAAGTTATGCAGCATCACTTCCACCTTGTTCCATCAGTTGAGGTCATTGCAAAGCCCCACCAGGAACATAGACTCTACCTTCTAATGAAGGAGAGTCAACTTTTGAAGAGAGTACCATGTTCTCTGTTCCTCTGGCATTGATTGTAGATGTGATTCTACAGAACTGCTGTAGACATTTTGTGTACAGCAAGATCAGTCTGAGGTCAACCTAGTCAGAGGTGAGCAGGGCCCAGAGCAGCAGGGTGCACAGATCCTGAGTCCTGCGCCAGTCCACCCTGAAGCACACTCTACCTCTGGACTCTCAGTAATGTGAGCACATACTTATCCTTATTGCTATTTCAGGCAGTTTGAGTTGGTTTGTATGTTTTTGGCAGCCAAATGCATCTTAATTTATGTATCCAGATGATTTAATTGCATTCAATTATTTTCAACCCCACAACAATACTAAAATATGGGTATTACTTTCCATTACACAGATGAAGAAATTGAGGCTTAGAGGGTCAAAGGCACTTGCCCAAGGTCTCACGGCTAATTGATGAGTAGGTCAGGATTTGAGTCCATTTTTGTCTGTTGCAAATATTCTGTGTGCCAAGTCAAAATGACTTATCAGGAAGAAATGTGGGGAGCTCTTGGGAGACTGGGGTGTACCTGACCTTTCTTTGCTCCATTCAGTGATGATAAGGCCTTGGGAGCAATAGCAACATTGTCTTTCATTTATAGTTTTATTTGCTCTCTTTTGTTTGATCTGTTTTAACTATAATATTTCATATAAATATTGAAAGGATGATGACAAATGGAGGAGGAAAATAAGAAAAACAAAGGAGAAATTGCTTTCCTGAGAAAGCCAGTCCACATTTCCAGAGTGTGAACAGGGAGCCTGACCATAAAAACCTCATTAAAATGACAGTGTTATATCTTGGTACTTCAGCACTGAGTAGGAAATCATGCTTGCCCAATTACTTATGGCTCATTAATAATGCACTAGCTTGGCTCCCAGTAAAGTTCACATTCAGAAGAGGACAGATCTTTGTTTGGTTCATTGAGCAACTGAAGGGGCAGAGCCACTTCATTTCATTGGTAGAGTCATTTAGTGAGACTTAAACCAGGATACCCAAGGATTGGCAACTCCTCACCCCTTCCCCAATCCTCTCCCCACCTCCCACCCCCAAACCAACTCCCTCAGCTTAAATATTACTTTCCCTGGAAACCTTCCTTAAGTGTATGCCAGGGCTCTTCCTTAAGTGTATGTCAGAAATGGATTCAAAAGTAAAAAAAGAAATCAATAAATTATTTATCATCTGTCTATCATCTATGGATAGAGGCTTCAGTAACAGCTGTATCTAGGTGACAGATAATGAGGTGAAGATTTTGTCTCTCTTTGTTTCTTGGTTCTCTCCACTCAGTGTTGGCTTCATTCTCAACCAGAATCTTTTCATGCTGTGGAAAGCCTGTCATGTTGTGCCATTCTTATTGGCCCAACTTGACTCGCGTCGCTTCCTGAACCAGTCACTGTTGTTAGTTGGTGGGGGTCACTCCTCCGGGTCTGGGTCACGTGCTTACTCCTGGGCTGCTGGTGGTGAAAGCCCTGCCCAAGGTATGTGGTTGGAGAGCGGGGAAAGGAAACAGGGTCTTGTATCAGAAGAAAAAGGAATAAAGTCTGGCCTGACACAACCAACAGACATCTGTCCATTAGGTTGCATCTTATAAAACTGTCAATATTCAAATGTATTTTACCTATGAAAATGGTGACTGATATGACCCAACCTAAGATGATAACCCATCAGGTGTGGTCTGGTCCCTTAGAATATGCTCCCATAGAATTTATCAGTTTGCAATATCATCTACCATACAGTAGCAGTTGCTACTCCATCCACCTGATAGGTTTGTTAAATGTGTGGTCATGAAAGCCTCTGAAGTTTTGACTATCAGCTTCAGTCATCTCTCCAGGCCTTATGGGAGGGGGCATAGTCATAGCACTTCTAGCTTTGTTCATGAGGCTGAGGTTACCAAGGGCAATTTCCCCAGGCTGCTATCATTCTGGCACAGGGCACCTGGGTCAGACTAGGTACTCCATAAATATTCATTGAATGAATGTGCTTAATTAGTTTTCCAACAGTGTTTATTGCTGTTGGAAATAGGCAGAAAAAAACATAATTTCTTGTTGGAAAAATAATTAAAAATAAAATCTCCTGCTAATCAGATGAATCCTCTCCACAAAATGAAGAATGAACCAGTTTTATAACAAAATAAGCATTGAACTAGCCTGTGATTCACATCGCCAGCATCCACAAGACAAAGACAAATAAAAACCTTTCCCTTTCACATAGCCAGACAGCTACAATCCATCATATACATACACTAATCGTCTTCATCTAAGGAAGAAGCAAACAACTTGTCATAGCTTTTCTGCAAGGGGGAGTTACAACTCGGAGCCAAGGGCCTGGACTGCACTCTCCCAGTGACCGGGAGACAGAGCACTATCTTCCTTGATGTTCACATTTCAAAGAGATGACAAGGCCTTCAAGAAAGACATTCCTGAGATGCAAAACTGGCTAGAGGCTTAATTAGCTTTTCAAAAGATTTATAATTCATACTCCAAGAGAAAGGGGAAAGATTTCTAATGGTCAGTTTCCAAAGAAAATGCTAAAGAACAGGGAGAGGGGAAAAGATCTCTTTCCCTTTTGGCACCAGGGGAAATTTTAAATTTGATTTTAAGGGGATTTGTATTGTAAAGGAGAAAAAAATCTTTCCCCCTCCAGCCTCCTAGGATCAATGGCGGGGGTGGGTGTTGCGGAGGGGTTGTAACAAAGGGATAGGGGAAGACATAGGGGAAGATGGCCGACAGCCCCCAGCTGCTCCAGCACCAGTCACATGAGTCTTCCTGCCTAGTCCCAGATATTTGAGTGACCACATCTTGGAGTGTCTCTGGTCCCAGACACTACTTATGTGACCATGTGAGAGGCCCCAAATGAGAACTACCTGGCTGAGCCCAGAACTGTGAAATGATAATAAGTAATTGCTGGGTTTTCATTGCCAGATTTGGGGGTAATGGGTTTAAGAGTGAGGGCAACAATTTAGGGCTGTGAATCAAAAGACCAGAGTCTCAGTACCAGCCATCCTACCTCTTAGCTGTGTAATCTTCAGTAATAGCTTCATCAGATCTGTTTCTTTCTCTTTTAAATGGGTTAATGATGTTTCCAAGAGGGTTTATTCTCCTTTTGCCTCATCCCTTCCAAATCCATTTTCAACCTTCTCCACCCAGATTAAACTCTATGGACAGTTTCTCCCTGCCCCTTCACTCCCTGTCTGTCTGCTTTGTCTCTGGCTTTGGGTTGGTTCAGCTGATGGAAGACAGTTCCAGGAGATCAGTGGACAGGAGAAGAGAGAGGTCAAGGCACTTATCCCACCACCTGATGCCATTGCCAGGCTATGGTTTTGACTGTGACTGCATTCCTCTATAGTAAGTTCATATGGGTGGCTTCTTTTCCAAGGGGAGCTCTTGCCATCTTCAGGGAAACTGCTTTCTCTCCCTGTTCTTTATTAAAGAAAACATTATTCTGACACTTGTTAAAATGGTAAGACTCCATCCCATAGTTTAATAAAGGAAGACTTTATTCAAGACAGTTACAATAGGGGAGAAAAATTGAACTCAGCTTGGAATACCAAAAAAAGGATGACTGGGGATTTATAGACAAGAATCATGTAAGGGGGTCAATGGAAGGGAGATGACTAACAGGAGACATCAAGGATAGGGGGATTCTTGCTAAACTGACAGGATTTAGACATCAGAGGTGAGGGATGGTGAGTTTGATCAGACATGAAGGGTGATCAGATATCAAAAGTGAGGGGAGGGCGGATTCTTACAAAACTGATGGAGGGATTCTTGCTGAGACTGCACTAGGCAGGCCAAAGACAGACAGGGCCAAGAAGAAGACTCAGAGGAGCTTGAGTAAAGTTTGGTCAGGAGAGCATCTTTGTCACTCTTCACACCCATTGATGCTAATCCCTGGCTCCTCATTGTCCCTTGTTGGTTCTCTTAACCTTGCCACACCTCTGCGCACAGTCCTGTTATTACACTCTTTTCAGCTAAACCATGTGAGCAATGGTTGCTACCTCTTCTGTCAGCCACTGACTGCTAGTCCTACCTAACCCACAGATTTGTTCTGAGGATCAAATGAGATGATGTGTGCAAAAGAGCTACAGAAGCCCTAGGGTTAAGAAGTCATCTTCGTGATTGAGAGGAATCCTAGTACAGTGCAAAGGGCACAGGCTTTGGACAGCATCCTGGGTTCAAATCTTGGCCCCACTCCCTTTTAACTGTGTTGTTGGAGGCAAGTGCTTATCTTTCCCAAGTCTCAAGTTTTCATCCTTATTAATCAAGGAAAGGAATTCTCTCTTTGTAGCCTTGGAAGATTTGACAAGACAATACACCCTACAACTTTCCCTCACACATTACAGGTATTAAATATGTGGTTAGCTCCCTACCTCTTCCCCTCACATCTGTTATGAGACTGTTCTCTCAGGTGGGTTTTGCAAAGCCACTGTTGCATCCAAGGCTTCTAAAAGGGATTCTCACAGAGCATGTCAGACCCTTTTTCACGCTCTGAGAGGCAGTCTCCCATTTAAGGAAAAATGAATGGCTTGCCATAGGCCAGAAATTGATTAAATTGCCCAGAACAAATGTTTTGCTTCTTCAGTTAAGATCATGAGGTTCTAGCGTAGAACACAAATTGCATTTTTGTATTGTTTTCTTTTTATTTCTTTCCATCAAAAAAAAAAAAAAACCCAAAATACGTGTAGTGGCTACAGAAAATTATTCAAGCAACAGAGGTCCATACAATAAAAATTGCATGTCCTTACTGCATGTACCTTCTGGTGCACATTTAGGGTGTTGAAGTTTAAGTGGGGCCCCGCATGTAACATTTTTCTTGCAGTCTAAATATCTCAAACCAATTGAGAAATAAGATGAAGACAGACAGGGCAACAATCACTTTCATTAGTGATAATGTTGGTCTTGGAGAATGTGGTTTATACTTGTGGGCGAGTAGTTTTCTAGTAGCAAACCCCACAATTAGATAGACCACCACCCTGCCACTGGTGTTGCTGGACCAACACAGTCAGAGCCTTGGCCACCAAGGAGAGCCTGGCTCATGCAACTCAGTTATGCAGGTGGGAGTGCTGTCAAGGGAAGGGGAGAGTTGGGGGCACAATCTCATGCCAGTCCTTATCCCAAATGCATTAGTCATGTAAAGCTGGTCTCGTGTGTGTGTGTGTGTGTGTGTGTTTATGTTGGGAGGAGGGCATTAATGAGATTGGTAGGGAGAGGCGGGGAGGATTATTCTCATGGTTGTTCTCCATAAGGAAGAAAACTTTAAGGGTAAGTCTAAGTATCCCCCTTTCACATAACATTATGCCCTGTTTTCTGTTCCTGTGATGGTGCTTCCACAAATATCCTTGCCCAATTTTCAGTGGGCTCTTGAGTGAGTATTTCTATAGTGAAAGTTCTTAAAAGTGAGTTTGTGGTTATGTAAACTTTGGATTCACATGTACTGATTTTGACTGTGGACCAGGAAGCTTAAATTATTTTTTCACCTTTTCTATCTGCTGTGGTTTACCAACCTCACCTTATAAATCACCTCTTCATGTAGGAAGGCTGCTGAGGGCCACAGCATCTACGTTAACAGCAGTTCAGCAATCTGACTAGAGGTCAGTCACAGAGAATCAGATCAGTCACTGAAGTGCAGTTCCAGGCTCTCCTCCCATATGACCTGCTGAGTTTCATGTACTTGAACACTCACTGATCCTTCTCCAGTCTCTGCTCTCCTCTGTCACACTGGTATAATATCACCTATGGGTTTGTGGGGAGGGGTGGAAATTCAATAAGTTGATGTATTTAAAGTTCCCAGGAAAGGTCAAGATAGAGAGACCAGAGGAAAGGGAGTGGGTACCAGTGCAGAGGAGGTAAAATTGGGTGTACAAGAGCCATTTGAGGGTATCTTGTACTGAGTGGCACAAGGCCAGCCTCCAGAACGTCTGTGCACTGGAGAGTCAGGTTGAGCAGGCTACGGGAATATAGCCTGATGTTTAAATAGCCTCCAGTGAGACCAGGAAGTACGAATCTCCCATCTTCAGCACAGCCCCAAATACCCAGGTGGACCAGATGGTCCTCCTTGGTTCACCTGATCACCAAAGGCTTTCTTGGGTGATGGTATTCACTGTAGTGAAACTTTCCAGAGTGAGCCAGTATAACTTTAATAGTGAAGAAAAATAAAGTGAAAACCTGCCCCACTGACTAGATGCAACAGGCATTGACCGGACCACCCGCTATTGCACAGGAACTACCAAAACCTTCTTTCATCCCGAGGGTGGGTATTATTGTGTCGTTAATCATGAGGTTCAAGAAGGTGGCACAGGTTGCCCATCTACGCACAGCAAGGTTATGGCAGAGCTGAGTGCTCTTTCACATAATTGGAGGTGCTGTAGCGTCAAGTAAGCCCTCTCCGGGTCTCCTCGACCGCTCCTCCCGCCCTGCCCCGCCCCGCCCGGCCCCGCCCCATCCAGCCCCGCCCTGCCGCCCCTCTTACCCTGCCAAGCCTGCGGGAGCCAGCTCCAGGTCCCCCGCACCCTCCCTCTGCCTCTTGCGTTGTCAGCCCGCACGCCTGCTCCCGGCCAGTCAAGCTGTGTGGAGAAGTGCAGGCAGCACCCCGTCCTCATCAATGAGCGCGGCCACCTAGTCCAAAAAGGTGTAGTCCGGGCACCGACGTGGGTTGTGGAGCCCAGCCATGGCTCCTCCGAGCGCGGTGGCCGGCTGGGGCCCAGGACCCTGTTGGGGGTGCTGAGCTCCGGAGTGAGCTGTGCCTTCACGTGAGAGGCCGTTGGGGAGCTTGCAGGGAGCACGTCAGGCACCATGAACCCCCGCCTGCCACCACCGTCGCCGTCACTGTGGCTGTTGCTGTTGCTCACCCGCGCTGGGCACACTGTAAGTACCGAGCCCCTCCGTGGGCAGGGATTCTCCTTCGGGTCCAGGCGTTGTGGGGGTAGCGGGGGACGCCCCCATGTCTTCTATTAAGGTGTGAAACCCTTAATCCCGTCCTCTCATCAATAATCTCTTTCTATCAGCTTCAATCCAGAGGGCCCCCTACCCTCAAAATAAACACATGTGCTCCAGGAGAAGGCAGTTCTCAGACGAACCCCTGTGCTCCATCCCACCCCTTCTGTGGACCCCTGGACTGAGCCTCTAAGACACACCTAGGCGGAAATTCTGGGGCTGTCCCTGGAGGGAGCAAAGTGCCTACTGTGTGCAGGGCATTTTGCTCCCATTATTTTATTGAAACCTCATAACCTCCTTACGAGGTTGATATTATCACCCTCCCTTTACCAACAAGGAAGCCGAGAATTGGAAAGACCAAAAAATATTGCCCCCTAGAGAAGACAATTGGAACCCACATTCGTCTGCCCAAAGCCTTGACATTTTCACACAACCAGGCTGCACATAGGAAACCTCAGAAAGTCCGCCCCGCAACTTTCGGGTTTGGGATGGGACCGTTTGTAGCTCCCTGCCCCCCTCTCTCGTGGGATTCAGCTCCCTAAGGTCTGCATGCCTGAGGACTCCTGGGAGCAGCTGGTTTCCACAAACCAGGTCCAGGGAGGAGCTGGAAAAGAAAAGAGAAGGCAGCAGAGTCTGTAGCTGAGTTTTCTTTCCCACGGAAACTCCTGGGAATCACAGGCCTCTCCCTGTGGGATTTGTGAGGGAGAGAGTGGCTGCCCCCGGACTGGCTGAATGGAAGGAATGAGGAGGTGGTAAGGGTGGGGAGTGAGGGGTACAGATTCCAGAACTACCATACTTCTTTCCACTAACATTCCAGAGAGGCCCCCAAGACCTCTGTCCTAAGAAATTCCCCAGGGAAAGCACTTGGGGACCCAATTTTGAGTCTTCAATCTCTGTCCTGGGCAAGTCCTTCTTGGTGTCCAATAACCTTGGCCTCCTGTAGTCCTCCCGTGTTTGATCATAAGACAAACCTCAGCTCCTAGAGCTGATGGGAGTGTTAACAAGCAGTAGATGCCCATCATTCCAGCAGGTCCATGACATTCTAGCAACAGTAGTTTGGAAGAGTGGAATTTGGGGATCTTATCCCCACCTCCCTGATAACCTTTGAGCCTCTTCTCAGTGTTGGTGTTGGAAGGTGCTGGAGCAATAGCGCCCACTCATTAGTTTGAACTCCCAATTTGGGGAAAAGCCACCTGGGGAACTGGGAACAATTCAAAGCCAAATGTAGCCTAGAGGGATGCTGATATTCAATGCCTAGGGATGGGAGAGGCAATATTTTCCTCTTTGTGACTTCTCAAGTATCTGCAGTAGTCTTGAAGTTGTCTGAAGAAATCAAGAGGTTGGAGGTTCAACCTACATTTTAATCTCAAAGGGACCCCCATATCATCCAAGAATAAGCAGAGGGGGGAAAATGAGAGCCTTCACTTGGTTCACTGTGCTTTGGAAGGATGCTCCATTATGTTCTGGTTCCCTCATTTTGCAGATGAGCAAACTGAGACCACAGAGAGGGGACCTGCCCCAGATCTGCAAGTTAGTGGTAAAACTGGAACTACAACCCAGACCTCTTGATTTCCAACTACCCAGTGCTCTGCCAGTTACATCCCTCGTCCTTATATGTCATTTTCATGCACTCACCGGTACTGCCTTCTATTATATTACCAGATAGTTTCCTGTAAGTCTTGGTCTTCTGATCATTTTATAGGCTTATCCTGACCTAAAGTCTCATACTTCTTGGTAGACAACTCCTTTAACAAATAGGAGTGGAATTGGTCTACTTTGATTTACGTTTTGCCATTCCATATGAAACCCCAGTTTCCTTCTGTGTGACTGAATGGTCAGACATTTGATTTTGAAATTTAAGGATATTCTAACAGTTTTTTATTCATTTGGGTCTTTCCCTTGAATAGGAGCATAGGCACTGTACTAATGGGAGGTTATTAAGGCCAAATTGCTTGTCACTACCCCTTCCTCCCTTCCCTTTCCAGGCAGGGAGGAGGTACCAGGAGGGAACCTTGCAAGTGGAAACCAAAAGTGATGATGGTGACAGTGTTCTGAGATTGCTAAGGAAACCCTACCCACACCTCCCTTTGCTACCCCCACTCCCATGTGTTTATCTCATGAGGACTTTCACCTGGGACAGTGTTGTAGTTATTCACCAGCACATCTGTCCTCCCCTCTTCCCCGATACCATGTAAGAGGGAACTCAATGATCATCTGTTGAATGAATGAGTGGATGACTAAATGAATGAATAAAAGAAATGATGATGACATCTATAGGGATGGTCTTAAGCTGTGGCAGTTTCATATAGCAACAAGTAATGAAGAATAACATCTTGAAAGCAATCACTACTTACAAAATGTGTCAAGCAAAGGAAAATTAATCATTCAAGGTAGGGCTGTTTAATCCAGGACATCTGGCAAACTGCCAACTTGATCATCATAGTGAGTTAAGTGGGTGTGTGGGACTACTTTTTTCCTCAATCACTGTTTCTTAGCTTTGAAACTATAATCTTGGATCTTAAGCCCGGGCTTTTAACAAGGGGTGCCAGGCAGAGAGCTATATCTTCCCTTGGCATGGGTTGAACTAACAGTGGGGTGGGGATAATGGGAACAGGGTGGAGAGAGGGGATTGGATAATTCTTTGTTGTGTGTCCTGTGCATTGTATGGTGTCTGGCAGCATTCCTGGCCTCTATCCAGTAGAAACATATCTCCAAGTTGTGTCAACACAAATGTCTTCAGACATTTCCAAATGTCCTCTTGGAGGCAGGGAGGGCAAAATTGTCCCTGGTTGAGAACCATTGCCTTAAAGGTTGTCATGCTTCTGGGAAGATGCATTAATAGGGCTAATAATAATAGGTGTTAATTGCATGTTGAACTCAGGGAAGTGAGGTTGGTGACAGGGAATCTGAGTTGGAGGACAGAAGCAGGTGTACCTCATGAAATCCATTTCCAAACCAGATAAAGACTTTTGCGGGCAGTGGCTTCCTTGATCCTTTTACATCTTCCCTTCCCATTTCTCCCCCTCCTCTATCTGTCCCTCCTCAGTTGACAGCTCAGAAACATAAAAACTCCAAGCATAGGGTCTGGCACATAGAAGCCTCCAGCACATGGTGGTCCCTGCCTCTTCCTGTAGTGCCTCTGGATCTGGGGACTGACAGGCTCTGTGAGCAGAATTTTAGGAAAGCCTGCAAAGGCCACTTGAGGAGCTGGATACTGATAACTCTTCAGAGGGTCACTGGGATTTTTGTATACTCAAAAAATCACTTTCTGATTTTCTGAGGAAGTATTGTGGCTTTCTTTTAAAATTTTTACTCTCCCTAAAATTAATGTGAATGATGATGATGATAAAGGCCTTCCTTATTGAGCACTTATTTCACACTAGGCAGTCTGCTAAGTCATTCCCAGCAGCACCTGATTTAATTCTCTCATCAAAACTCAGTACCTCCAGGCCAGTGCAGATGAAGACACTGAAGTTATTTGCTTGGGTCACTCAGCTGGATGTGTTGGCGTGAGGACTGAAACCCAGGTGTCCTGACCAGCAATATGCATCTGCTCCTATAGAGAGGCCTGCTCTGGTTTCTGGTGCCCAAGGTGCTGTCGTAATATTCTCTCTCAAGCTTGAAATTGACATTAAATTCCATTTAATCTAATTGCTTTATAAAATATAAAACAAACACTGAAATATACACACCATTTTATCGAGGGAGACAGAGAGGAGCTTGGAATTACAAAAGCAAATGAAATGAAGGTAGATACACTTCCCAGACTGCTTAGCAGAGTCCTCTCAGCTTTAGCAGCACCTTTTTGCTATTCCCATTGAGCTCCTGTCCCTCCTCCTTGTGCCCATTATCCCCACCCCATTGTTACCTCCCATGTCAAGGGAGGGCATAGCTCTCTTCTTGGCACTCCTGTTGAAAGGCCAGGCTTAACATTCAGATCAGCCCCCTCCAGTGATCCTTGACTTGGTCCCTGCTTCCTTGCCCTTGGGAAGCTGAGGTTTCTCACCACGGACCTTCACTCAGGCTCTGGAACACCCTGCAGCCCAAGGTAAAACCCATAACACTCAGATCCTATCTACTTACTTACATTACAAACAGAGGGCTCAACATTCATGTGGACTTGAGAGAATAAGAATGTTCTGGGGCCCACCCAGCCTCATCATTCTGTGTCTGACAGATTCCAAGGGGCATTTGCAGAAGGAGTATCTTTGGTTGATTGTCTCCTGTGGTCCCAGCCCATAGTGCGACCAGGATCCCCGAATTTTCCACAGTCCTCTTCAGAATCCCCATGTGTCCAACTAGTTCCCTCTCCCCTGGCTCTCAGAGGGTCTCCCTGATGTCTGCATGTCTCTTCAAATTCCTGACCTTACCACCTCCATTTTCATTTGCACCACACTGGTTTGTCTCCCATTTTCTGAGAGTCAAGACTATGTGGATGAACTTCCTCTGACCAATATCTTATAGGTGTGTCTAAATTATACCCCACTGTCTTTTTCCTTCGTATCTTTCTCAGTCAGCTTGAGCTGCCATAATAAAATACCACAGACTAGGGGGCTGAAACAATAGACCTACATTTCTCACATTTTTGGATACTGGAAGCCTGAGATCAAAGGCCAGTATGGTAGGGTTCTGGTGAAAGCCCTACCCCGGGCTTACAGATAGCTGCTTTGTCCTCACATGGCCTTTCGTCTGGGCGGGTGCAGAGAGATAAACATTGAGCATTCTGGTGTCTCTTCTTAGAAGGACACTAATCCTATCAAATCAAGGCCCCACTTTTATGACATTTGACCTTAATTGCCTCCTTATAGGCCCCATCTCCAAATATAGCCACACCAGGGGTTAGAGCTTTAATATACAAATTTTGGGGAGACACAAATATTCTGTCCATAACACCATCTGAATGAAATAGAGGCTCTACTGCCCACAGACAATCCCTATACCTGTGCTCCTGATTTCTGCCCCACCATTTTTAGTGACTTCTGTCCTGAGAATACACAATGCAGCCATTGTGCCCAATGTTTACCATCTTACTCTTGATTGGTTGTTTCCATCAGCTGGTCAAGTTGCCCAAGTCTGTCCAGCCCAGATGGTAGAGAGCTCTCCCTATGCACTCTGGGCTCTTCTAACCACAGTTCCACCTCTGCTCCCTGATGGCCAGCTTCTTGGAAGTAGTGTCTGCGATCATTGCTCCTACTTCCATTCATTCTTAAGTGTTCTGCAATCTGGCCTGCTCCCCACCAGCCACTGAAGTCAGTCTCACCAGTGCTTCATTTTATCACATTCACTACGCACTTTTCAGTCCTGATCCTACCTAGGATGATCACATAATTTATGAGAGAGATGCAACATTATGAATAACGACATTGGGACAGCAGGCATATGTGTGGACTGTCCTGGGCAAAGTGGAACATGGGACTCAGCCTCTTGGAGGCATTCAATGCTAGTACCCTCCTTCCTTTTTTGTTTCCCCTCCCTTGGCTTCTGCCTTTTGCAGTCTCCTGGTTCCCATCCTGCCTCTCCTGCTGTTCCTTAGTTTTTTTCAACCTCTGAAGAGAATTATCCCAGGCTCTGTCTTTTACACTTGCTCTTACTGTATTGTCTTCCTTGGCAACCCTACCATGCCATAAATCCAATCTTCCTTAACCAAAATTATCTTACCCCAACTCCTAGGCCTACATCTGTTTCTCCTTTCTTGAAACTATCAAGGCACCCAAAGCAGACTCATGGGAACCACCCTCTCCTCACCCCTATACTCAGTGCAATTCCTGCAGAATCTGCCTATTCACTATCACGTCGAGGTCCTCTTCTTTATAGGCTATTGCTATTCTGAGTATAATAGTTCTTCCTCACTTATTGCCTAAATGGTGGAGCCACCTCCTGGGAGTCCTCTGCTGCCACTTTTGGTCCATCATGATCTGGCCACTATACATTCCTATCATTAGCCTCCCTGGACCTCCTTGGAGTTGGCGAGCTTCAAGGGTAGGAGCCATGTCCCTGCTACTTTGTGTCCCTAGTGATGAGCAGATTGCTGGGCATATAGTAGGTGTTTAATAAAAGTTTGCTGAAATTTTGTGCTTTTAACTGGGTATAGGATAGTGAGTTCCTCTTCTTATTTCTCATTGTATAAACTAGACTAGCATTTCCTTTTTGTTCCTCCTTGAAACCATATCTTTTCTGTCTCAGGTTGACAAGCAAGTAATTATAAAATGTGATAAGCAAAGTGGTGCTGAACCTCTTTACCTTCTTCAGAATTTAATAGAATTTTATTATACCTCCTTCTAGATTTTGCCTTTTCAGATTTGACTCTAAAATTAAACTCTAAAATAGCTTACAGAACTGTCTTTTGACATCTTTCCTCTCTTACTTTGGGGTTTCCTTTATTATTCTCTCTCTTTCTCTGCAGACTGGACTTTTCTGTTGCTTTATTTAGGTTAAAAAATGGCTGTCCCATAGCTTTGAAGCTTACATGCTTCAGTAATTAGAGGGATGGATGTTATTCCCAATTCCAAAAGCAAATATCCAGGAGAGGGAAGCAGATTGTGTTAAGCTGGGTGAGGTTTTCTCCCTTGGTCTGATCAGTAAGATGGGACCTCACACCATAAACCAACCTACCTTGTGATGAAGGGGTCTTTTCTGGAATGAGAGTGGAGTGAATTGTTGGCTAAAAGGCAGAGAAGACATCTCAAAGTATGTCTACCATCTAAGAAAATCCCCCAACGAAGTGGATGATGGAAGCAAGTCACGAATCATCAACCAACAGGTGTGAACTTGTACTCTATAGCAGGCCAGCCATGACTGGGTGGGTGCTGAGTCACTGCCTAGCAGAGATACTAATAGATATACAAGATCTCAGAAAACTTACAACTTAAATGCCTTCTCTAAAAACAAAACAAAACAAAAACAAAAACAAAGTGACAACAACAACAACAAAACCCTTGTAAGTTATCCCCTAGCAAAACCAAAACTAAATCTAAAATATGGGATTAAAAAATGGAATTTACCCAGGATGACCATGGACAGATATTGATTCCATAGTTCTGCGACAAACCAAAGAGAATTTACGGTAGTTTAGAAAATCAAAGGGCTCCTTGGGGCAAGTCCCAGAGAAGCCAGTTGGCAGTGTTACCCAGCGTGGTTCTATTCAGAACCTGGGAGTGCAACTATAATATATATATATTGGTGTGGTGAAGGCCTATGAATTCTGTGATCAACAAGAAAAAAAAGTCAACTTAAAATTCCAGAAAAAAGATAAGATTGTATGAAAAATTTTGTGGCCCAAGTATTTTAAAAACTCTGATATGATTTTAGCAATATTTAAAAAACTTTAGATATAAAAATGGTTTGGACTTAAACTCTGATGCTGAAGAAGAAAATATATGTATGTTTTTTGTCAATATAAATAATAAAGAAAAGCACCATTTAGTAATTTTTTTCTGACAATCCCTTTTTTAATTTATGGGGAGTACACTTTTTTTAAGATTTTATTTATTTATTTTTATAGAGGGGAAGGGAGGGAGAAAGAGAGGGACAGAAACATCAGTGCGTGGTTGCCTCTCAAGCAACCCCCAGTGGGGACCTAGCCTGCAACCCTGGCATGTGCCCAACTGGGAATCAAACCGGTGACCCTTTGGTTCTCAGTCGGCACTGAATCCACTGAGCCACACCAGCCAGGGCGGGAGTACATATTTTTAAAGGTACTTAGGGCTTAGGTGCTGTTTTTACTACCAAACAGAACTGCCTTCTTGGTACCAACTACTTTGGTATTTTCTGCTCAAAACAGTTCACTGTAACACCAAATATATGAGGGTTTTTTTTAAAGATTTTATTTATTTATTTGTAGACAGAGGGGAAGGGAGAGAGAAAGAGGGAGAGACACATTAATGTGTAGTTACTTCTCACGCGCCCCCTACTGGGGACTTGGCCTGAAACCCAGGCATGTACCCTGACTGGGAATTGAACCCACAACCCTTTGGTTCTCAGACTAATGCTAAATCCAATGCTTAGTCCTAAGCCACACCAGCCAGGACTAAGTATATGAGATTTCTTTCTTCACACTGACAACCAATTATTCAACCTTCCAGACATCAGCTAGGTGCCTTACAATTTAATTCAACGCTGACTCTAACTACCTGAAGTTAGCACAGACCCCACAGGTAAGGACTCAGTCCCATGAGACTGCTCCTACTTCAGACACCAATCACAAATCTGGGCCACCTATACTTCTGACCAACTGGCTATAAATTGGGAGTTCCCATGAACCTCCTCAGCTTCGTTAATTCACTAGAACAACTCACAGAACTTAGGAAAGCCCTTTACTTACTATTACTGGTTTATTTTAAAACTTACAACTCCGGGACAGCCAAGTAGAAGAGATGCATAGGGCAAGGAAGGGGGCACATGGAGTTCCCATGCCCTTTTCTGGATGTGCCACCCTCCCAGCACCTTGATGTGGGTACCAACCTGGAAGCCCTCCAGGCCCTATTGTTTAGGGTGTTTGTTCATGGAGGTTTCATTACATAGGCATGATTGATGAAATCATTTCTCATCATTGATTAACTCAGTCTCTGGCCTCTCTCTCCTTTTAAGTGGTTGGAAGAATGGGGCTGAAAGTTCCAATTTTCCAACCACATGGTTTGGTCTTTCTGGTGACTAGCCCCCAACCTGAAACTATCTACGGGCCTCCAGCCACCAGTCATCTTATTAGCACATGAGAAATCACTCCTCACCTATCACTTTGGAGATTCCAAGGGCCTTAGAAGCTCTTATATCAGGATCTGGGGATTAAGACCAAATATTAAAAGATACTTCTCTCACCCCATCACTTAAGAAATTACAAGGCTTTTAGGAGCACTGTGTCAGGAACCAGCGATAATGACCAAATATATATATCTTATTATATCACAAATATATATTTCTTATTATGTCACATTAGGACATCCAGTTAAAAATGGCAGATTAACCACATGTGTTTATCTGCTCCTCTCCCAGGAATGCCCTTAAAATGACAGTAAAGGAATCAAAAGAGTTTAAAACCACAAAGTTAAAGAGAACAAGACAAGAGACAAGGAAGCAGAGCTTTCAAGAAATCTTTGGGAAATGGAAAGCGAATGAAGTGGTGGTGGCTGTGTAGGAAAAAGAACAACCTAAATGCCTGCAGTGCGTGGAAGGGACATACATTGATGAGAAACTGTCTGGTTGCCTGTAGCAACCCAGAAGGGCCCCAGACCAAAGGAGAAACACCCCATAGATCCTGACCATGTGATCCTTGTTGACCTGATTATTTTACAGTGAAGGCCACCAGTCAACAGGCAGTTCAGGCCCAAAGTGGTTCCGAGGGCTACTTTTGTGCCTCAAGCTTAAACATGACACTGAGAAAGGCCTCCAACATGGAAGTGAACAAACAGAGGAAAGGAAACAGACCATGCAGAGAGGAGGAAAAACTTAAAACACAAGACTACAACCAATATTGTGTTCTTTAAAATTTCTTTTAAAAGGGAGCCAGGTAGAGGAAGTGTGGAAATGAGGATGCCAGGGAAAAGAAATCATCAGAGAATAAGAAAGCCTTGTTTGGAAAGTAAATGTATGATGACAAAACATTTGTTGGAAACCTAACAGATGATGTCAAGGAAATATCTCAGAAAGATTACACAGACAAAATGAAGATTAGAGGATCGATCTGTGTTGTTCATTGTTCAACCTGCATGGATTCTAGGAAGGCAGAATAGAGAAAAGGAAAGGAGGAAATAAAATAAATAACAATGTTTTTAAAATTCTCAGAAATTAAAACCACAAATCTTCAGCTAGAAATGCCCACTGAACATCTAACTAATAAATAAAAAAGGAAATCATTTCATCAAGAAATTTTAACATAACTAAAGACAAAAAAATCCTAAATATTTCTAGAGAGAAAGCAAAAGTCATATACAAAAGATTTGGAGTCAGAAATAAATTTCTTGTCAACAACACAGAAGAGAGAAGGAGAAATGCCTTGAAAATTTGGAAGGAAAATTATTTTCAACTTACCATTCTCTCAAAGTAATAAAAACTTTTTCATTCCCACAAAGATTCAAAAATTTAACTTGCTATGTACACTTTCTTAAGATATTACTAGAGAATGTGCTTCTGCCAAACAAGGGAGGGAAGTTAGGAGAAATAACACGGAATCTAGGAAACAGGCTCCAGCTGGGAGAGTTGGGAAGGAGTTACTCCAGACCATAGCCAGGCAGCAGGCCCAGACTGGAGCAAGAGGAAGGACTGTGGGAGACAGGTCTCTAGAGGAAAAGCAAAGAATTGTTGATAGCTGTCTCACAGAGCTGTTGGAGTACTTGAAAAATTTAGCTGTGCCTAGAAAACTAATCAAATGAAAAAACAAAGTAATTACTGACCCCAGGAAAGACAAAATGTACAAGAAGAGACATAACCATTTTACAGGACTAGACTTACTAGTGAACAATATTTCATAGTCAAAATAAGTCATTATAAATACACATCATACATTTAAAAATTAAGTCAAAAGGAGGATATGTGATACATGAGGGAGAGAATATATGTGGGGAGATAGATCAAAACAACATCTAAATCTTTACCTTCCGGATAGAAAGTTTTGATAATGCCTCAAATTAATAAACCAAGAAATTGCTAGATAGGAATATAATTCTTAAATATGGAGATGCAAGTGAGAGCAAACAGCTAAAAAGACTTGAAATTGACTGCTGTTGGAGAGCTGGCAGAGGTTAGAGAAGGGAACAGCTATTTTTCATTATAAATACTTTATACTAGCACAAGTAGAATTTTTAAGTAGTTACACAAATTTGATATTAAAGAAACTGTTTAAAAGGAGCTTTTAAGGACTTGTAGCTCTTGTTTTGAGAAAGTTTTAAAATAAAGTTTAGCAATTCTTTCATCTTCACTTGTCTCTTTCTCCTATGAATTTTAAGTAAAATTTTATTTAATACTTTTAAATATCATAAGTATATAGAAATATGTGTATAAATAGACACATGGCTACTATATATCAGTCTCTCCTCCTCTTCTTGAGCTTACTTTAGATAATAAGGGGCATCTTCCCCATGCATTCCCCAATCCAGGCATCTACTAAGTGGTAGCTCCACTGAGAACACAATCTCCCCAGCCACTCCTAGAAACCCTGAGGCCCCCCTTTCTTCAATGCTGGTCACCATCTGAAAACCATGGACTCAGTCTTTCCAGCAGAACACTTCTCTGTCACACATCAGTGGACACCACACATTTCTTTAGTTGGAATACCACCACTGAAAAAAATTATCTTGATTTATTAAATTTTAATGGAAGGATCAAGGGCAAAAGAAATGTGGGCTGATCGACTTCACACCCATTAGGGTGGCTGGGGTTTTTGTTTTGTTTTGTTTTGTTTTTAAAGATTTTATTTACTTTTAGAGAGGAGAAGGGATAAAGAGAGGGAGAGAAACATCAATGTGTGGTTGCCTCTTGTGCACCCCCTACTGGGGTCTTGGCCAGCATGTACCCTAGGCCGGGAATCCAACCACCGACCCTTTGGTTTGCAGGTTGGCACTCAACCCATTGAGTCACACCAGCCAGAGTCAGGATGGCTGTTATTAACACAGAAAAATAACAAGGAGTAGAAGAGGATGTAAAAAAATTGAAACCCTTGTTCACTGTTGGTGAAAATGTAAAACGATGCAGCTGCTGTGGGCAACAGTTCAATGGTTCCTTAAAAAAGCAAACATAGGAAAAATAAGTAAACATAGTATTGCATGTGATCCAGCAATTTCATTTCTGGGTATATATTTAAAAGAATTAGAAACAGGCACTCAAAGAGATATTTGTACACCCATATTCATAACAGCATTATTCACAATAGCCAACAGGTGGAAGAAACCCAAGTGTCCATAACCAGATGAATGGGTGAAGAGAAAGTGATATATACATGCAGTGGAATATAATCAGCCTTACATATGAATGAAATTCTTATATATGCTGAAGCATGAGTGTGAAATAAGCCAGACCCAAAGGAACAAATACTGTATGATTCTATTTACACGGACTACTTAGAATAGGCAAATTCATAGAGTCAGAAAGTAGAAGAGAGGTTGCCAGGAGGAGGGGGAAGGGGCGATGGGGATTAGTGGTTAATGGAGACAGTTTCTGCTGGGATATTGAAAAATTCTGGAGATGGATAGTGATGATGGTCGTACAACATTGTAAATGTACTCAGTGCCACTGAATTGTATATTTAAACA